>JACXGJ010000862.1:0-102584 GCA_016801105.1 Esox niger | reverse complement strand
TGGGAAAATGAACATGTTGGATACAGTTAAAACAGTCCAGGACAGCAATGAAAACAGAGTATGTATGGAGTTAGTTGAGTTAAAGTGAATATTCAAGCAGTAGAAGGCGAAGGTAGAGAGAGAGTAATGAGTCATTAGCTTTCAGGGGACGATTAATAAGGATGATGGTCAGGGAGTTTGTTGATTTACAGGCAATATAATCAAATGAGGTGAAGGATGGAAGAGACAACGCAGTGATTTTAAATGTGTGTATTACACTATTACACTATTACACAGATAGCTAAAACCATTGGAAGCAGCTTGTTTTAATATATAAAAATCTCTGGGTGTTTGCCAAATTTCAGTTAGGAAAAGAAAGTCCAACTTGTTGTCCAGAATTAATTCCAAGAGCAGGGGGACATTATTGGTCATAAAGCTGGAGTTATGCTACTACATTTCGCATCACTAACCTTGCTCTCACAGAGTTGTAGATTATGGTATGTTGAAAGGAACGTAGGCAATTGTGGTTTACAGCTGATGAGATTTATATGGCGGATGACGTGAGTGAGACCAGAGGGACTGGAGTTGACACAGTTTGCGACGTGTGCCTCGGTGTTAGTAGGAGCGTCGACATAGGATGCCAGATGAACGGTGTGTGCCATTACATCAGAAGAAATGCCATAGTTTTTGTTTATGGATTGTAGATCGTCGAGGGAGTAATACTTTGTTTGAATGAAAATGGCTGGTCAAAATCAAAGTAGTGCTGGGCAGAGGATTGCCAAAAGGAGTAGATGGGAGTCAACCGCGATATACATAACAGCGAGAATAAATAGTTATGTAAATATCACTGGGGAACCTGCTCTGCCAATCGGACATTCAATCAGCCCGCAGCGCCGCCACCTATCATTTAACACTAGCGGTCAGTGTCAAATCACGTTCTGAACAAAAACCCAGACCAACAGAAAAACTAAGAGAAGAGACTTACTCAGTGTAATTTACCGCTGCGGCCCAAGCGATGGCAAACAGTGGAGACCTGCTTGGCTGCACAAATATTCCCCACAAAACATTAAAAACAATTAATTTTTGATCATTTTAACAAGTATTTTCAATGAAAAGTGGGTTTTCAAAAACATTCCAGGGGAAAAAGTCTGATAATGCCAATGACTGAATATGGAATAAATTCTGCCTTACTGTTCATAAACTATTGAATATTCCCCCAGTACATTTTTACAATATACACTAAGCAAAGTGGTAAAATTGATTATTTGTAATTTATTAAAATCACGTTTTTTCGCGGACCTCTATTTTGAAGGCAATATCCCAAATCCGGAAGTCCTATTGTTGCTACGGAATCTCCAATGTTACCAGCATCAAAGTAGGAAATGTTCAGGAGAGGCTATAGAGTGATGATCTGCAAAAATATCAAGAGGCCCATCTCAGTAGCCCCCCTGCCTCAGCCCCAACGTCTTACGCTGCTATATTATTGTGCTGGGGGTGTAAGGTCTTAACTTTTCCTGTTTTCTGTTGTTTTAAACTTAGGAGGACATGAGGTCTGGACCTACATCTAGGGAGTACCAGACTTGACTCATTTGCGGTCCCCGTCCAAAGTCCTCCTGGTTGTGTTGCAGATCAAGACGATACCTGACGATTTCAAGCTGCCACTCTGCTGTGTCCACTGAGATGGGAGGAGTAAAAAGCCAGCAACAGTTGCAAAAAACATTGCCCCTTTATTTCTTTGTAGATTATCACAGTATAGACGCTCGTGAACATTTTCCCTGGTACATTTTTACAATATACACTAAGCAAAGCGGCAAAATTGATTATTTTTATATTTTTTAAATCACGTTTTTTGGGGGACTTCTATGTTGAAGGCAATATCCCAAATCTGGAAGTCTTATTGTTGCTACGGAATCTCTAATGTTGCCAGCAGACAGCTAATTAACACGACACCAGCACACTCTCAACCGGAAGTAGAGACGAGACCGATACATTGTATTTGTGACCTTCTGAGTAACAATTCTGTTGCTTATTCTTTTATATGAAAATTGTATTCTGATGGAGTACCAATATTCCAATATCCTTGTTGTCAATATGTTGCCATTATTGTGGCCATATTCCCTCCAAATAATGTTCCCCCCAAATAACAGAAAAGAATCACAGGTTTGTGATTTGGTGAAAAACAATTGCTTTCTCATGTATATTGATTAATTAGTAGTTTTTTCAGTTTAGCAAGGGTCCTTTTTCACAACATAAACAATTCAATAGCAAACAATTGAGATGGTCAGAGCTCATGTTAATAAAATCTTTATCAAAATAATTTCAACAGAACATTGTCAGTCAGATATCATACAATATATTAGACATATATTAGTTTAAGGCTTACATTTTTATTTCAAATGAAAAAAATTCTGGCACAACCTTTGCCTGCTCTTAAGATATAGTTAAAGTGTATAGCTTGGAAATAAAAACTAAAACAAATGTCTTATAATAATTATTGTCATTATACTGATACTTATATTTTAAGATGTTGACTTGTATATACTGTTACAAATGAGGAAATGATCAAAATATATTATTGTTTTAATTACATAAAAAATTAAATTATTTAAGTTAAGCACACTTTGATTATCACTAAAACCACCAAATGTCTACGCCAATTGACATTTGAGTTGGTAATTTAAATAAAACTGCATCACCTTTCATGACTTTTCCTATATTACATTATTCTGTTGTCAGAATTCTAAGCTGACAAACGAAAAACTATTTAGAGACTATTTACCTGTTTTTATTACCCCATTTTCTGACTTAATCCAACAAAAGCAAAAGCCAATTAGCATTAGTACCCAGGCAGCTGCTTATAGTACCCAGGCACTAATCACCCCTCACTGAATACATGACATCAATGGCTGCCAGATGAATGATCAAAGCCATGGTTGAATTAGAATTTACAAATGAAATACAAGATTTCCATGACCATTCAACAAATTCATTAGGCAATCATTGAAACAATACAAACGTTATAGGCTACACCACAATTCCACATCAACTTATAGCCCAAACTAGAATCCCTGGGAGAATCCTGCAAATACGTGTCGTTCGCATTGCCTGTTCATTTAAAGATATGGGCCTCTTCTTTTTCTAATACGTCCTCTCGGTTTTTTGATAACTAATTTATGTGATCTATTGATTGGCTGTGTAATTTTAATTTTGTACATTTGTATGGCCTATAACTAATGAAAATACTATAGCCCTTGATTCTTTATATTGTTAAATTAATAATTATTTTTCATATGATGAGAACTTCATTACAAACACATTCTTATATTCTTCAAATTCATTAACCACTTTTTAAAAAATGTACTATTCTATATAGTTTGATGATGAGCTCGTAGATTAACTGATACACTGACTCTCCTGTGTCTTCAAGATGTTACATTGGCATTCTTCAATCCTGCTATTTAGTTCACTCTTCTCTTGCTTTTTTGAAGATACCTCTGAGGTGAAGGAATCCACTTGTTTCTGGAAATTGTTCATTGCCTCTTGTGCTTGCTGTGCCTCGAATGTAGCTTTGTTTAGCTCTGTTTGTCCGACACCAATCATCACTGACCCTGAGAGGAAAAAAGTGTATTTTAGTATAGTAGTTTATGTATGTTAAAAAAGCCTACATTAGACTATCTAGTTAGAGAATCTGACGCCTCACAGTTCCTCAACTGGCAAAACACCAGTCTCAATGTACACAGTGAAGAGGCGACTCTGGGATTCTGGCCTTCTAGGTAGAGTTCTTCCTCTGAGTGTCTTTGTTCTTCTCTCCATCTTTTCTTTTTAATGTCCAGTCTGAGATCTGGCCGGTGGCAAACTATGGAGCCAAATTGAGCTCAATTGTATTGTCTGTAACAAAAGAAAAACGTAACTGAAATGTTTTTTATAAAAATTATAGCAAGGTAAAAAAAGTTAGTTGTATGAAGAAGAAAAAATGTATTCTGAAAAAAATAGATTCAAACATGGTAAAAGTATGGGCTGGTGCGTAAAAGAGAAATACAAGGGAAAAAGTTACTCTCGCACAAAACTCTTGCACACTGTCTGCGAAAAAAATACTATATTTTTCCAAAAGTGTATGCTTAGGTAAAACTTGCATCAATATCTGTAACCATGGCAACAGTGACATCGGTGCACCCTGGGAATAACAGATTATAATTTTCTTTAAATCTACACATTCAGCCAAGCTTAGACAATTAATTAACTTCTCTCAACAGATTTCATAGGGAAATCAGTGTATGGAAAGTGTCAAATAGAGAATTCACTGAAATTGGAATCGCAAGAAGAAGCGAGTGTGATAAAACATGTTTGAAAGATTTTTTTTTTGAGGAAAACTGTTAAAATATGTATTTTTAATAATTCACCAACTAAAATATTAATTGAAAAGATTTCAGAAAATGTATAGTGCAAGCATATCACGTTTGACAGCCTGTAATATAATTTCCCTCTAAAACTAAACGAATGAATGAGCCTGCAACATATTAAACTGAAACCCCTCAGAGTTTGAAATACAAAACATGTATTTTAACATCGACAAGCAAAGTTTTCTTTACAAAAAAGAATAAAATATAATCCCTCCATATAAGCAATCAAGGCGTATTTGGAGGAAATTGTCACATTGCTGTTTCAAGGACAGAAGGGCAGAGGCAAAACGGTCTTTGGAATTCATTTAAATAAAGAAAGAAACAAAGAAACAAACTCAAACAGCTCTAGCAACTGGGTAGTATAGCCTTCGGCTGACAACTAAAAATGAACCACATTAATGTGGGCAAACATTCAACATAAGTAGGTTCCCCAATTGGAGGCAAGTATTCAAACTACTTTCAGGTATGTGCAGATATGTGTAGTTATCTTTCATTGAAAGGTGGAAATACAAGAGAAACGTTGCAAACCCCTCCTCTTTTACTGCTTAGGGGTTGTACCCCAAAAAGCATGCACAGTTGCACACTTCAAATATCGAACTAAATCCAACTAGATCTTCAAGATCAAGAAGCGCAAAATCTCTGGAGAAGAAAACTTCTGAGTGGTAAGAAGGAATATCTATGAAAATATAAAAAGGGCAATATGATAGGCCATGGCACACGAGAAGTTAATATTTAAAAGTTATATGTTTAATAAGATCCACAGGTCCACAGAATGTATTCTATTCCTGTCAAAGATGTCATTTCTTGCTCGACCAAGGCACGTATTTGTCTGCTAATCTGTGCTCCTGGAAATAATTATAGAAAATGCTATGTAATATTAAACATAATAACTCTGTGCACTTGTGTCACATATTTGTGGTCATATAGTTTTTAAAGTCTGGCGCATCACCACACTTTCAAAACTCCTGGGGCTCAGACAAGACGACCCGGGGCTGGTGTGTAATAACATTACCTGTAATTGCATTTTTTGTATTAACAGCAAGAATAAAATGAAGTTTATGATGACGTACTCTAGCGTCAATTACTTTTCATATTTCTATATCAAATGTTTTTTTTAAACGCGACTTTAATGTACACGCCTCGACAATGCATGATAGCAGTCAGTTTTCCAAGGTAATGTATAGAACAAAGGTATAAAATCACAGAACATGCATACAAAACATAAGCAAAATGTACTCTTAAAAATTACTGTTTGCGTTTATATTCACATGCTTAAAATTTCATTTAAGCGTTTTCATTGTTTTGTTGGTATAGACGCAGTTCGTTCATTAAGTCTGAAGTTATATTTAAATATATAATGTGTCTTATGAACAACCGGTTTGCGTCTGTAGCAATACAAATATTAAAACTCATACATTGATTAATAATGCAAATATGAAAAAAACACAAAATGTCCCAGCATATATCTGTTTACGTTGTTGGTAATTGGCATCTGTGGTGTAAAATGGACAACCGGGGTAAATTTTGTTTTACGTTTTATAGTCGGAGTTTGATCGTCAAAACCTACAAAGTAAAATCGCACAACGACGACAGTGAAATATATATAATTAGATGAGGGTAGAGTGCAAGGTACACCCTTTGATATTTTTAATAGCTTCCAATCCAGATTACACGTACCCCTAAAACCATTTTGTTCACTGACCTTACTTGTCTAGTGTATGCTCCATAGATTTGCCAGAAGCTGTTAAAAATAGCTAAAATAGTTGTTTAGAAATATAAATTCCTGTTTATTCACTAAATTTAAAATCTAAGGGTCATACTCTTGAAATGGAAGATCAGTGAACAAAATGTAAGTGGTTTTAGAGTTGTACAAATGCATGTCATTTTAAAATAAAATCAAGATTGTCAATTCGGGATTTTTTTTATTAGGTCAAATGTAATGATGTATCTTTTGGATACTGTTCTGAGATCAAATATCTAGGAATCCAAACAAATGTAATTAGAATGACTGTTAGAAAACTGAAATGAGTAATGTGTGTAAAGTGATCAGTCAAGCTAGTCCACATGAGGTGAAAACATGGCTGGTGATTCTAGGACAGTTGTAACGCCCTGCTCCAAAAACGTAAGGGAACACTTAAATCACACATCAGGTCTTGATGGACAAAATATATTAAAGATCAGAATCTTTACTGTACATTTTGTAATTTGTTGAGAACAAAATGACTTAACAGCGGTCAAAATCACCAACCGATTGAGGGCTGGATTCAAACTCACACCAAAAAGCTTTTCCAACTTGCCTGAAATTCATCATGGGTTAAAATAATGTGACTCAGTAGTGTGTGTATGGCCCCCATGTGCCTGTATACACTCCAGACAACGTCTGGTCATGCTCCTGATGAGGCGATAGATTGTGTCTTCAGGGATCTCCTCCCAGACCTGTTTCAGGGCATCAATGGCGTCTGTGGTCCTATTTGGTGGCGTTGGATGCACCAATACATAAGGTCCCAAAGGTTCTCAATTGGATTCAAGTCTGGGGAACATGAGGGCCAGTCAATAGCAACCAATACCTTTGTCAATTAGGAACTGCCTACACTCTCTGGCCACATGAGCCCGGACATTGTCTGGCACCAGAAAGAATCCAGGGCCCACTGCACCAGCTTAAGGTCTGAGGATTTCATCCCTGTAACTAACAACAGGCAGGGTTCCGTTGGCTAGCACATGGAGGTATATGCAACCCTTCAAGGACATGCCTCCCCAGACCATCACTGACCCACCACCAAACTGGTCATGCTGGATGATATTGCAGGCGGCATAACGTTCACCCCGTGGCTCTAGACACGTCTGTCACATATGCCCAGTGTGACCCTGATCTCATCTGTGAAGTGAACGCACTGATGGACCAGCCAATTCTGGTGTTCTCTGGCGAATGCCAGTCAAGCTACACAGTGCTGGGCTGTGAGCACAGGTGCCACTAGAGGACGTCAGGCCCTCATACCACCCAGTAGCCCGCTGGAGGTAATTTTGTAGGACTCTGGCAGTGCTCCTCCTATTAAACCAGGCCGTAGAGCAAATGCCAGTCCTGCTGCTGAGTTGATGCCCTTCTATGGCCCTGTCCAGCTCTCGTGTGACGGCCAATCTCCTGGTATCTCCTCTATGCTACAGACAAAACAACTGGGGTTGTATGTTACGTTTTAGACAGAAAACACTCTTGCCACTGTCTCTTCAATTGGGAGCCATGAATGAATGGAGCAGCAAAGCAAGGTGTCCTCTTATGCCAAATACAGTTAGGTCCGGAAACATTTGGAGACTGACACAGTCTTCATAATTTTGACTCTGCACAGTGGATTTGAAATGAAAAACCAATATGCAATTGAAGTGCAGACATTCAGCTGTAATTCAAAGGATTGCTGATGGCTTCAATGAAGGGAAGGGTACTTATTATGATTGTCATATGTTGGTTTTCCAAGACAACTTAAGAGGAATGCACTTATTAAAAGTCACTCTGTATAAGAGCGTCTGCAAAATGAATACAATTTAAAATATAAAATGTCAAGACTGATGCCAGTGCCCATTGCAATGGCACTTACAAATAAACAAACAAGGAAAATACCTCTATCAAAGCTGTCATTACTTCCTCAACTAAGGCAGTTATTTATCTGCAAACGGTTCCTTGTGGAAAGAATGTGTGCAAAACAGCCCAAACTTAAAGTTAGAATTTCACAGCATCGTAGGTACAACAACAAAATGTTTCCCTGTTGCTGCCTATTTTCTGAAAATGAACCACACTATATTTACCCTCTGTTATATCAGAATCAAATACTTCACCCTACAAAAGAAGAGGCAATCTTGGCAACACTTTGTTCAGAATAGAGGCTGCTTTGATCTTAAGACTCTTGCTCCCTTTGGTCTCAATGTAGAATTCTGTCTTGTCATTGTACATATCATTATCTGTTTTTAATGTAATACAATAATCTATCTCCTCAGTGTGTTACATAAGAAATTGACCAATAAGAGAATGGCAATCATATTCATTATTTCTAGAACATGCAAGTGTCTCACAAAACCACATGTAAGCATGTGAACTGCAGTGTTTGACGTTAAACCCTGATGAAGACAGCTTGTCTGTCCAAATGTAGGTATTGAATTATTGCATTGCAGCAGACCAGTGTGCACATTTTACTTTAATGTTCCTTGTAAGGTACCTGATCAGACACAAGTAGCCCACTCTTCCAAAAGCATGGAGTGTCAGAGTGCAAGGAGGAAGATGGAGGCAAGCACAGGAGTGAAAGAAGTAACTTTTTATTGACCAAACAGGAAAACAGCAGTGGGATACCGGGAAAAGCGGGAGCTGTCCGTCACCTCACCGTCACATACGGGCTGTGAGATCAGGCTTCATGCACTCTTCTTTTCTCAGCAAAGTTCTGGATACTTGGAGGCCTCTTGTTTATTTATAACAACCTTGTATACACACATTTTGGAAACATGTTAATGAACAGTTTTTACATGCTCTTTTGTTTTTACTGAGCATTATTTAAAGGGTTACCAGAAAAACGATGTATCTGTAATGTTAATAGTAAGGTGTTTTCTCTCCTTAGGACCCATGGCTGCCAAAGACCTCATCAGAGCTACCAGTAGCTTAACCAAGGCATCTCAATGCAGAGAAGACACTGCAATCCTCTCTAAAGCTCATGCCAACTGGGAAGAGTACCTGACTCCAGCACCAATGTCAATAGCCTTCCTGGGTGAGCTAGTGTTCATCTCCTCCAATCAAGACTTCTCTATCAAGGCTGGAGAACCTACTGGTGGATTCAAGTTCGTAAAATATCCTGATTCATTTCGTGCCTGCCTCCTGCAAGTTTGCAATTCAGGTTGGGAAGCCTTTAACGAAGCCCACAAAAGCATGGACCAGATTCGCTTGCACACATTAAATGTCCCACCCAATATCAAGACAGCTGTAGACATACTTCTCCAGGATGATGATGTTCTTGTTGAAAGCCTTCTTCCTGACACCTTAGATAGCATTGACAACATATCAGCCAGTTGTGTGGAACTGGCCAAATCTGTTGAAGATAAGTTTTCTTATGTTACAAAATTGATTTCAGAGCTTTTAGAGACGTGCACAAGTGCAAAACAGAGTTATGGCACAAAAATGAAAGAGGTTAGGAAAATGCTGGAATTCCAAAAGCTACAGAAAGAGATACTTGAGAAAGAAAATGAACTAGCTGAAAAGGAGTATGTGAAACTAAAGACATTGCAGGATAAGACATATGAAGATTTTAAAAAGGCCTTGGACTCTCTGCCATCCGGATGGGATGTGATTGGAATGAATTTTGTCGAAGCACTTAACAATGTTTTGTCTGTTCCATGTAATTTACTTTCCCAAGTGACATCCTCATCAAATCCGACATCAATCAGCAATGTTGTGACTAATCAGTTCAAACTGCCTTCCATTGCAGTATCCTTACTTAAACAGACATTGAAAACCCCTACTAACACATTTGCAACAAACGAAGTTCTTTGCCAGTCTCCTCTGCTTCTTGTTACTGCCCAGACCTTATATGGCTTTATACAGAATGACACAATTGAATGGTCCAAGGTCATAGATGAGAAGACAGGAAAGACGACCACTGATTGGCTCACGGAACAAATTGAACATCTGCTGTCAAACATAGAACAAGTAGACCAATGTCCCACAAAAACTCAGGCAGAGCAAATGTGTCAACAGATCACTACCATTTGCACTGACCTAAGTTCAATGGCTCTTGATGACAAGCATGACAATGACACCAAGAACAAAAAAGTGATAAAAGAAATTAAGAAGGTCATGAACTCTGCAATGAAGTTTGATTGTTCCGCCAAAAAAATCACACAAACATCTGCCTTACCAGTTAATAGCCCTGGAATGAGCAAAGTTCAAAGTTCAAGCTCAGGATCTGCAGGTCAGGTGGCTTCAGAAAATGCCCGCTTTCGTATTGAGCAAATGAAAGCCCAGTTTGAAAGTGCCAGTGAGAAGTACGAAAGGTCTCTGGAAAAAATGGAGGAGAAGCAAAGAGGGCTAGCTGAAATTCTCAACAAATTGAGAAACTCTGAAGTCCAGGACATTGAATTTGGCTCTACCATCAAAATGCTAGCTGAAGGTCTACAGGCAATGGGCCTTCTGCAAGAGAAATGGCGTAAAATGGTGCAGTTCTTCCAGATGATATCAAACATCATTAACACACGTCTGAAGACATCCCTGCAGGATTTTACCAAAAAAGCTGGGAAATCAAACCTGAAATATGGTTCGAATTTGTTCTTGAAGGATATGATTTACCGACAGGCATTTGAAGCTTCCAATATTGCAAATCTGGTGAACATGATCTCTGGAACCTACACTGAGATCTCCAGCGAGTACTTGATGGACAGAATCAACAGCCTGGGACGTCTCATGGCTTTGGATCCCAATGACCCAAGTTTTAAAGCAGAACGCTTGGCATTGGCTGCATCTTGTGATGATGCAGGAACAAAGATCAGAGCTTGTGTTTTGAAAAACAAGGAACAATACAAGAAAAACAGTCAACTAAGACTTCAACTGATTGACAACGAGCTGAAATCAGTTTTACCCCCACAGTCTGAAAAGGAAACGAAAGAACTGCAAATCTTAGTGGCCTCTGGATTCCAGGATCAGTTTTATTAAAGAGCCTTTACCATAGTCTAATCATGTTCACAATTTTGTTTTTATTCAGTATGGTCAATAAACCATTACGGTTTATTCTTTATAATCTATTTACCACAGCCTAATGATTATTGTCTATTTACATACTCTATTCATTAAAATCTAGTTTCTAAATTCCATATAGTATGGTCTATTTACCAAAGTCTATTTACCAAAGTTTATTGTCACAATCCACCAGAACGTCTTAGCAGTTGCTCCCTGTGACATGACACAATGACTGGACTCTTTGCATAATGCATGTACATGAATATAATATTTTTATTATGATTGATAATCACAACTTTTACAATTATGTGTTTTAGTTGTTATCATAATCATGCATGGTAAAGTGATGTACTAGTCATATATTTAAGAAGAAGCCATTACTGGTCAGCATGAGCAATCACAAGACAGACGAATTAATGTAAATTCAATGTCTACTTTTGGACCAAGGCCTGGAAGAGAAGACTGAAGCTGGTCACAGGCAACTCACAGCATGCATGAATCCGCATCTAAATCTTTGTCCTGCAAATAATGAAAAATACAGTAATGATGTGTGTGACAGATTTAACAGATGATCATATACACGCTTTGATTCAGACCTCACATTTCACAGTCATATCAAAGCATTCTAACAAATTTGAAATATCGCAAGAATTAAGGGCCTGGTGTCCCAAAAAGACCAAGAGAAGCTCATCCAGGCATTTATCTCTAGTAGGGATTACAATTGTAATGGCCTCTTAACTGGACTCTCCAAAAAGACTGTAAACAGTTGCAGCTCATTCAGAATTCTGCTACTAGAATGTTAACCAGGACCAAGAGAACAGAGCACATCACTCCAGTTCTTAAATCTTTTCACTGGCTTCCAGTAAGTTACAAAATAGATTTTATAGTGTTGCTTTTATTGTATATCAGTCACTGAATGGTTCAGGCCCTGAATACATTTCCGATATGTTTGAAGAATATTAACCAAGCACGGCTCTTAGATCCATGATGTCTGCTCAGCTAGTAGAGCCCAGAGGTGGTTATCGGGAATACAGGCCACAACTGGAATAAACTACCTGAAGAGCTTAGACGTGCCCCAAACGTATCCATTTTTAAATCCAGGATGAAAACCATTCTCTTTTCATGTCATTCCTATAACTGAGCGCTTTAACAGCCTTACAGCTTTTATAGCTTCCTATGTTTTCATCACCTTTTTATTCTATTTTCTTAATTCTTATTATGCTGTTATTTTATATTTCTCTTTCTTTGATTTATTCCTCTTAAAAAAATCTGTTTTGCTATATTTTACTAATTGTAATGCAAGTTCTGGTGCTATCAGAGGAATAACCTCTGTGTAAATGTAACAATCTGCTGATGACAGTTAATGCAAGTTATTGTGCTGCTGTTTAGACATCAATGTAGAGTATTATCTCACAAAAGGACTGACAAGTCTATTCAAGCGCTGGAGCGTGAGGATTGAAATACCGGCATGGTACAGTAAACAGTAATGGAAGCTATAATTCTTTGAGGATTCATATAAAATGCACGTACTGACATGGCATAAATGTCCCCCTGGTGAGTCAAGTAAGACATTGATGCAAAGATTATCTCATAAAGGGACTGACGGGTTCATCCTAGCACTGGAATGCGGGGATTGAGATTTCGGGGTGTCAAAGTTCATGCTGTCCTACTGGAGAAAGCTGAGTTAGTGAATTGTAACAATCTGGCTGTTTTTTTTCATTGTAAAGCACATTGAATTGCTTCTGTGTATGAATTCTGCTATATATATATAAACCTGCTTGCTTGCTTAAGATAATTGATATTAATAAAATTATGCTTAACCATCTTCTGAACTCTGTGTTCACTAAGAAATTGTGAACTATCACAGTCTGCCAATTTATTTACCACAGTCTATTTACCTTCTTTCATCTGGTACAGTTTGCAAAACACAAATTAATCTAACCTTATGATACTGGCTGTATGCAGGAGTGGATCTTAAGGATTAGCCAGCGGCACTAGCCAGGGGGTTAGTACAATAACATTTTGTCTAGCCTGAGTAAACTCTATTTAGAGAATAACGGACGGGGCTAGTAGTTTATAAATTGTTTTCTATATATTTTTCAAATATTAATGTTACATTTATCTGTGCACAATATTATATAACCATTTAGAATGAGAGAACAGTTTTGTAACTGCAAGTCTCCCAAAAATATCCAACCAAGTGTAGTTAGCAAAGACAATGTATGTATTTAATCAGTGCCAACAAAAATATTCACTCAAACGAAAGCTACATTCAGGATCACGTAACGTTTAATTTACATCCAATGAACGTTAACTGCAGCTGGTAGGCTAATAAACATGATATTGTTACTGATGGTATGTAATATACAAATATGTGTCAAACACACAAACAGGTTGCAAACTTTCAGTCTACTGAATGCATCCTTTCATATTTAATGCTAAACTAACTCTAATATGATTGATGTGTTTCATGGCTTGTACATTGACAAAGGAGCTACAGTAATCAAGGGGTCGGGGCTTAGAGAAGGTTCTGACTATTTCAGGGCGAGTCTGACAGACTGATTATGAGTCCCATAATACGAGGGCTGATGAGCCGTTATCTCTAGTCACGGCATTTAAAACTCCCTCCAAACAACTCGCCTGAGGTGAACGGGTGAGCTTAATCTCCAGCCCTGGCTGTATGTAATACATTGTAATACAGAGGGGGAAAAATTAGCTTTAACATTTTTGCATAGATGTGTGTCACTACTTAACACTTAAATGACTACTTAGAATTCAAGCTAAGATTATATAACGCATCATGAGACGGTAGTAAATGTGAAACGGTTATAACAGCTCATATAACTCACAACTGCAATGGCTAATTGGGCTCAATTTGGAAATTTTCACTTAGGGGTGTATTCATTTTTGTTACCAGCGGTTTAGACATAAATGGCTGTGTGTTGAGTTGTTTTGAGGGGACAGCAAATGTACACTGTTATACAAGCTGTACATGTAGGAAAGTATCATTTCCTCGGTGTTGTGAGGGGTGTACTCACTAGTGTGAGATACTGCAGATGCTACAATTTTACGGTAGCATTTAGGAAAGATTTACATTGAGAAGTATAGTGCCTCTCTGTTGAGACAGATGCTGTCACACTTAAAGCTACATTACCGCCATATTACCCATAATAAGTTAACAATTCTACATAATATGTGTTGAGGTAGACACCCTCTGTATGTACAACACATATCAAGCAATTTTATAGTAGCTTTTTGGTAGCATGATATGTCTCTATGGAGACAAATTTCTTTAGTTGTCTCAATGGAGATGTGAATGCTGCTAAAGCAATAGTAAATGCTAACATTTGATTAGATTATATTGTAGGATCTGAGCATTAACAACTACAATATGAATGTATGGTTCATTAGAAGTGATTGTGCCTAGATGTTGAGAATAACAGACAGTTAAGATTCGGCCTGTTGGGCTCTGGTAACCACAGGAATGTATGCATAGACCATTTGGTGTGGGGGTTAGGGTCTTGGCTTTGCTAGGTAAACACACCCCCCAAGGTATTTAACAGCTCGTACCCCACATTCCAGTTGAGAGAGTAGGGAAGAGTTCGAGCCTGTAACATCATGTGCTAATAGACTATCAATATGCTGCAATAAACAATTGAATTACTCTCTCCCTTGACAACCGAGTACGCGAGTTATTATTACTACCACTATACGACATGGCTGATTTCTAACAACATTAATCTTTTTGGTAATTGAACAGTACAAGTACAGTACAATGAAATGCAGTTAGCATGTACCCACAAGTGCAAATAGAGGAGAGCAGAAAATGTACAAGCATTTACAAGTATGAAGTATATGTTATTTACAAATGGAATGTGTATATGTGCAATGAAGGCAATTACAGTACAAATGGCAATACTAAATGTGCAATACGGCAAACAGTGGAGGGCAGAACGTTTATAAGAATTACAAATAGTGTATCTTTATATTGGGATAATAGTTGTTCAGCTACTAATGGTAATTTCTAAATGCATTCGAGATGCGCAAACAAGGCAAATAAAGGAGTAATGTAGTAAGGCAGCATGTGCCACCGGGATGCAGAGATAGCAGCAATGATGGCAAACTGAATGTACAAGGTGTGTGTGTAGCTGAAATGCAGGGATAGCAGCTGTGAGGTTCCTGAGGTGGACACATACTTGTAACAGCTGAAAACCTCCATTATCAGGCTTTCAAGGGAGAAGTGCAACAAGTTCCCTGAGTGGCGGGGGGGTGTGGTCAGTGATGGGTCACAGAGTTCACAGAGTTCTCTGGGTCACAGAGTTAAGTAGTGTTGCAGTAGATGGGAAGAAACTGTTCCTGAACCTGCGGGTGTGGGACTGAAGAGACCTGTCACGCCTGCCTGATGGTAGGAGGGCAAACAGTTTGTGGCATTGTTGTGAAGGGTCCCTGACGTTAGCTTGCGCTGGTCTGCGATGGCAGGAAGCTGGGGACCAGTGATTTCATCACCAGTTGCAGGGCCTTCCGATTGGCTATGGAGCAACTTCTAATCCACACAGTGGCGCAGAGTGCTCTCGATTGTACAGCGGTAAAAGTTCACAAGGATCTTGGAGGACGGGCAGGCTTTCTTCAGCGTACACAGAAAGTACAGGTGGTGCTGTACCTTTTTAACCACAGTTGAGGTGTTTAGGGTCCAGGCGAGGTCCTCTGAGATGTGGACACCCAGGAATTTATAGCTGGACACGCTCCACATCAGTACCTTCGATGAAGACTGGGGCGTGGCTGCTGCCTTTAGACTTTCTGTAATCCACAGTGAGCTCCTTGGTTTTCTCTGCGTCAGGGCCAGAATGTTGCCTACCACAGTGGTAATAATTAGAAATCAAGTGAATTCATCAGTTAGTTAATGAGTTCAATTGATTTCTGTTAAGTACACCACATATTTATACATACACCACATATTGAGCAATTTTTGTGTAGCTTGTTGGAGATATTAACATTGAAAGATATATTAAACCTCTATTGAGATCTGAATCCACTTGATATCTGTTAAGAAATGTCTCCTTTCCATGTCTCCACAGTGATGACTTTTAACCTTTAAAGCTAAAGTCTCCAGAGTTCTACAGTGAACGTGCTCAATATGTGGTTTACATATAACGGAGACCTTCCTTAACAGAAATCAAGTAGATTCATTAACTAATAATGGGATTTAAGGATTTACTGTGGCTTTAAATATAGCAGCAATCAAGTTTCATAGAGACATTATACATTTCAATGTGAATTTTTCAAAAATGCTAATGAATAATTGCTCAATATGCGTTGTATGTATAAAAGAGAACTTCCTCAACAGAAATCAAATTGATTAATTAAGTAACTATGGGATTTGAGCGTATAGTGTAGCTTTAAATGTAGCAGCATTCAAGTTGCCGTTGTGAAGCATTATACATTTAAATGTGAATTTCTCCAATGTTCTTGTTATATTATTTTATGTTGTGTTCACATAAAAAGCACCTACCTTTATTCAAATCAAGTAGAAACGAATTATGGGCATTGAGTCTGTAATGTATCTATCTGTGAGGGCTTCCATGTCTCAATACAGATGCACTGTCACAATCCCGCCCTCGTGATTGTGTGTGTGTGTGTGTGTGTGTGTGTGTCTGCTTGCTTCTGTTTCTGTGTGTCTGTCCTGGTCGTCCGGGCAACCAATTAGGGGGCATGGCATCAACTCTAGGGTAATGCAAGTGCCAGCTGTTAACCCTTGGTAATCACACACCTATTCCCGATTCCACCAGTCACTGCAGCTCTTAAGCGGAGCTCTGACGTCTCGTCCCTGCCGGATAATTAGTCGTACTCCGTATGTCTTGCTTGTCCAGCGCTGTCTACAGTTTTGCTTAGTAACCTGCTTACTTTGCGCTTTGTCTTACTCTGTTCTCCACTCCGTCACAGGATTCCACATCTCCGAACACTCACCTGGTCTTCACCTCAACAACCAGAACAGCCACTACTTCCCAACCTGCATTCACCCTCCTGTCTACCTGACCACCTGGAACCATCTGCACGCCATTCCCCCTGCCAGCACTCCCTCCATACTCACATCATACTCTTTTCCTGTTTGACCATTAAAACATCCTTCACTGATACTTTTGTCCTTGTCTGCTTTTGGGTTCCGTTCAGGCCCTGACATGCACTATACCTTTAAATTTGAATTTCTCCAAAATGCAATATTAAAACTACTTTATATGTGGTGTTCACATAGAGGGGACCAACTTTAATTCAAATCAATCCGAATTTTTTACTTACTATGAGAATTGAGTCTGTAATGAGGGCGGCACGATGGTGCCGTGGTTAGCACTGTCACCTCGCAACAAGAAGGTCATGGGTTTGAACCCCCGGTTGCCCAGGCCTTTCTGTGTGGAGTTTGCATTCTCACTGGGTGCTCTGGCTTCCACCAACTGTCCAAAGGACATGTGGCCTTGATTAATTGGGGACACTACATTGTCCTTAGGTGTGAGTGTGACTGGTTGTTTGTCTATGTGTGGCCCTGTGATGGACTGGGTGTACCCCACCTTTTGCCCGATGTCAGCTGGGATTGGCTCCAGCCCCCAGTGACCCTGTTCGCAGGATAAGCGGTTGACGATGAATAAATGAGTCTGTAATGTAGCTTTAAGTGTGACAGCATCCATGTCTATAGAAATTCACTGTACTTTAACTGCACATTTCTCAACAATAATTCAGTAAACATTCTCTATATGTGGTATACATGTAGGAGCGACCTACCTTAACTTAAAACTAGTAGAATCATCAACCTATTATGGGAAGTGAGCCTGCAATGTAGCTTTAAGTGTGGCAGCATCCACGTCTCCAGACTGTAGAGATGCACCATACCTTTAAATGCAATTTTCTCAAAAATGCTACAGTGAAATTTTGGCATATGTGATGCACACTTAACGGAGAACCTCCTTATCAGAAATCAAGTGGATTCATTAAGTAATTATTATTACATATTACCTATTACTATGAACACTGAAACATTTTCTCATTAGGTCACATAGCCTATAACCAATTGAACACCTTTTCCAGGATCAAATCAATGTTAGAGTTTACATTTTACGTTGGTGATGTAGAGAATGGAGAAATAGTAACCAAGATGTCCCTACTGTAGAATTATTACCCTGTTAAATCAGGCTCAGGGACAAATACAGGGACACATTCAGATGCAGAGAATGGAGGTATGGCAGCCAACCGTGGAGCATGTCCAGGTTCAGCAAATGCATTCCTTTGATTGTTATATAACTAAAACATGTGCTGTTTCTACACTATGGTGCCTACCCAACTATATTTTCTCTGTGCAGATTCATAACCAAATCAATGCAGTTAAGCATGACTTGACCCAACTCTGTTGGCTTTGTAGTGTGAAAAGCTATGTAGAAGCAAAGTAAACTACTAACAAATAAACTACTGACATCACCAGAGTTTAAATGAAGCCATTAACTAAATTGTAGTTGAAATGCACTTATACTTTCATACAACAATTATACATTTTTTGCTGACAAGTGTTTTCAGAACAAATAACCTTCAGTATCTACAAAATAATAAGCCTGAAATAAAACAGATTACTTTTCATTTGCGACCGTTACTGGCAGGGAAAAGTACCTGCTCCGTCTCGTTTGCAATTGCTCAGTTCTCATGACTATTCCTAGGAAGTTAGTAGATACTATTAAGCTTATTACTCGCTAATAAAACAGCCAGTGGCAGAAGCCATACAGTTCATAGACTCTATTTGCAGTGGAAGTACATTACTAAGAAATACTTTTAATTGCGGGCCTCAATGAAACGGTTTATGGTTATATTGTGACTATTTCTTTTGGAATTTCAAAGTAGGCAGCCTGGCATGATTTTTGGGTCAGTAAAATCCGGAACTTACAATTGTGTTGGAGGTATAATTAGAAAGAAACGTTAGTCAGTTTAACACAATGCTTAATGGTGTCTAGCCCATCATGAATTGTGTAGTGCCGTGGTGTAGCGGTTAATGACAGTGCCTCTCATATGGGAGACGTGAGTGTGAATCCGGTTAGGGCAACAGTATTTGTTCATTTTAATTGTGGGACTAGGCTTGCATGGTTCCTTTTCTGGTTGATCTAACTGAACATAATGCAATTGAACCCTGCATGCAGCACTGAATATTACCTGGATGCAGACATCAGCTCAGTGCAGGACAACATGTCATTGTACAGGTCAGGTTCAAGATCACTAGTTAGAGGTTGTAAGACTCTGACCTATAAGTGTCCTATAAACTGAAAGAACCCTCAATAACAACAAACTGGTCTTTAAGCATTTTTCCGGACGGCTCCAATAGAAATGGAAAAACACTTACAGTGGGGTGAAAAGTGTTTGCCCCATTCCTGATTTCTTATTTGTTTGCATTTTTGTCGCACTTAAATGTTTCAGATAATCAAACAAATTCAAATATTAGTCAAAGATAACACAAGATAACACGTTTTTTAAATAAAGGTGGTTATTATTAAGGGATAACAAAATCCAAACCCACATGGCCCTGTGTGAAAAAGATATTGGCCCCTACAACCTAATAACTGGTTGGGCCACCCTTAGCAGCAACATCTGCAATCAAGCATTTGCGATAACTTGCAATTAATCTTCTACAGCGCTGCGGAGGAATTTTTGTCTTACACATCTTTGCAGAATTGTTATAATGCAGCCACTTTGGAAGGTTTTCGAGCAGGAACTGCCTTTTTAAGGTCATGCCACAACATCTGTATATGATTCAGGTCAGGACTTTGACTAGGCCACTCCAAAGTCTTCATTTAGTTTTTCTTCAGCCATTCAGAGGTGGACTTGCTGGTGTGTTTTGGATCATTGTCCTGCTGCAGAACCCAAGTTCGCTTTGGCTTGAGATCATGAACAGATGGCCGGACATTCTTTGGTAGACAGCAGAATTCATGGTTCCATTTACCACAGCAAGTCTTGCAGGTCCTAAAGCAGAAAAACTGGCCCAGACCATCACACTACCACCACCATATTTTATTGTTGGTATAATGTTCTTTTTCAGAAATTTTGTGTTACTTTTACTCCAGATGTGAAGGGACACAAACCTTCCAGAGTTCAACTTTTGTCTCGTCAGTCCACAGAATATTTTCCCAAAGGTCTTGGGGATCATCAAGATGTTTTCTGGCAAAAATGAGACAAGCCTTAATGTTCTTTATGGTCAGCAATGGTTTTCGTCTTGAAACTCCCATGTAGGCCATTTTTGCCCAGTCTCTTTCTTATGGTGGAGTCATGAACACAGACCTTATCTGAGGCAAGTGAGCCCTGCAGCTCTTTGGAAGTTGTTGTGGGGTCTTTTGTGACCTCTTGAAAGAGTTGTTGCTGCGCTCTTGGGGTAATTGTGGTCAGCCGGCCACTCCTGGGAAGGTCCACCACTGTTCCATGTTTGTGGATAATGGCACTCACTGTGGTTCACTGGAGTCCCAAAGCTTTCAAAATGGCTTGATAACCTTTTCCAGACTGGTGGATTTCAATTTCTTTCGTTTTCATTTGTTCCTGAATATCTTTGGATCTCGGCATGATGTCTATCTTTTGAGTATCTTTTGGTTTACTTCACTTTGTCAGGTAGGTCCTATTTAAGTGATTCCTTGATTGAGAACAGGTTATGGCAGTAACGGCCAGTGGCAGAGGAATTGAACTCAGGTGTAAAAAGCTACAGTTGAGTAGAGTTTTAACATGGGGGGGCAAACACTTTTTTACACAGGGCCATCTGGGTTATGATTTTTTCCCCCTTAATAATAGCAACCTTCATTTCAAACCTGCAATTTGTATTTACTTGTGCTATCTTTGACTAATAATTACATTTAATTGGTGATCTGACACATTTCATGTGACAAACATGCAAACAAAAAAGAAATTAGGAAGGGGGCAAACACATTTTTAGACAGTTTTTTACCCATTAGTAGACGACTTTGAACACTTCCTCATCTCTCCCTGGCCAACTTGCCTTTCTTCATATTGGTTACATGAATACTGAGACAGTTACAATGTGCCACTTGGGGCGGGTTGCCCTTTGTCTGCCCAGCAACATACAGTGAAAACAGGAAACCCATGAAGAAGACAGAAACTAGTATGTGAAGTTTTTATCACCCCTTAACCACCGCTTTGCTAGTCTAAACAGTTCATCAGGTTATTTCTACCCTTACCAGTCCTATTTCCTGTTTTCCTGTAAAGAACAAAAACAAGACTTCTGGCTTACAATCCTTTTCTTTAATATATTCAAATCATAAAGCGTTTGCTGTGATCTATGATAAATGAATAAGATAGTATTTAAACTTTTTCCAACAGTATGTTTGGGAGAAAATGTTTTGCTTAAGAACATTTGACCTTATTACTGTATTGAATTAAATAAACCACTTCTTGAAACTGTTTAACACCATCAGTGAACATGATTGATAAGAGTCAGGACTTAGTTATGACTGTAGAAAGAGGTGTGACGGTGAGGTGACGGACAGCTCCGCCATCTCCCACTCTTCCGTTTTCCCAACTGCCATGAACTCATCCCGGTCCCCTTCATTGGTCTTGTCTTCTATCATCCCTCACACCAGGTCCCATTTAAGCCATTAGTATGTGTTTAAATTTTTCTCCTCTGCTCCCCTCAGTTGTCAGTCATTGTTCCATGTTACAGTGTGTCCTGATGTGTGTGGTGAGTTTTGTTGTCATTTGCTATTTACTTTATACCCTTTATCATCAAGTGCTCTGTGTTTTTTGTTCCGTTTCTTTGCGTCAGAATAGCCCGCGGCACCCCCTACTGTCCCGGCCGCTCCGCCTCCACTGCCCGTCCCACCAGCCCCTCCTGAGTCCGGCGTGTTTTGGTGGGGGGCTGTTTTTTCTCACGCCCCTCCCGGCCTCCCCTGGGGTGGTGTTCCTGCCCTGTCTTATACCCTTCATCATCAAGTGCTCTGTGTTTTTTGTTCTGTTTCTTTGTGTCTGAATAATGACCTCTCTGACTGCCACACTTGCCTGCGCCTGGTCCGTATCTCAATAACATCACAACCTTTACAAGAGGAGCCCAGACCTGAATCCAATTGAACATCTGTGGGGTGATTTGAATTGTGCTGTGCACAGGAGTTGTCCTCGCAATCTGACAGATTTGGAGCGCTTTTGCAAAGAAGAGTGGGCAAATATTACCACATCAAGATGTGCCATCCTAATAGACTTCAATCCAAAAACACTGAGTGCTGTAATAAAATAAAAAGGTGCTTCAACAAAGTATTAATTAAAGGGTGTGCACACTTATGCAACCAGGATATTGTGAGTTTAACATTTTTCCCCCTCAAAGATTTCAGTTTGTTTTTCTATTGACTTGTTAACATTATAGGTCACATTAAAGGTGGAAAAGTTCTGACATGATATATGTTTGTCTCATTTTTTAAAATCACAAACACCTGGCATTGTAACAGGGGTGTGTAGACTTTTTATTTCCACTATAGCTGGCAGTCAGATTGAATCCTGGCCAAAATATATTCTCAGAAAATCAGATGTGTGCTTGACAGCTATTGTTTTTAAGATGCAGCACCAGAAGATGGTGAGAATATGTCTCTCTCACGGTGGTTAACTGGGCAAGCACACAGGCATCTGCTGCTGTCAGAGAACTGAAAGATTGTGTTTTTTTTTACCATGACTCTCTACAACACAATCCACACCACAAAGTTTCATGTTCAGTTGTTAGTGCATGCTCAAATATTGTTCTATTTTCCCACAGCTCACTTTAGGTAGATGTGAGAAATTCAACGATGCAATTAAGACTGCCATTGCATTTGGTGGGGAGTTTAGAAGCCTGTCATTAAAGGTCAATGGTATACAGTTGTGCTCATTAGTTTGCATTCCCTGGCAGAAATTATGGCATTTTGGCATTGATTTCGAAAATATTACTGATCATGCAAAACCTGTCCTATATTTAAGGGTAGTGATCAAATGAAGCCTTTATTATTACACAGTCTGACTCCTTTTTAAATCATAATAATAACAGAATTCACCCAAATGGCCCTGAGCAAAAGTGTACATACCCTTGAATGTTCGGCCTTGTTACAGACACACAAGTGAAAATGGCAATTAAAGGTGACTTTCCCACACCTGTGGCCTTATAGATTGCAATAATTGTCTGCATTTGGTGTTGTTTGTATGTATGTTTGCTCTTACCTAGCTGAGGCCGAATGTCCAATCTGCAGTGGTACATTTCCAACCCATCTTTTGCAAGCTAATGGTACAGTATTTCCATATTATTCAAGAATATTGTGTAGCCTGTTGTAGACTTGCATTCCCAACCTCTGTAACATGTTCAATATAGCATTAAAAAATGCAAGTTTTGTTAAGGTCTGTAGTAATAAAGAAAAAAGGTCAGTGGTTAAAGGTTCATAATGACAGGCTGTAACTACATTCTTATGATCTGATAATCCCATTCTCCACAATCCAGTCTGCAGCCCTGAAAATAACCTGGATGCAGACGTCAGCTCAGTGCAGGACAACATGTCATTGTACAGGTCATGTTCAAGATCACTATTTAAGATTCTGAACTATTAGTGTCGAATCGAAAGAACCCACAATAACAACAAACTGGTCTTTTAGCGTTTATTCGGAGGGCTCCAATAGAAATGGAAAAACACATTTTATACCCGTTAGTAGAATACTTTGAACACTTCCTCATCTTGCCCTGTCCAACTTGCCTTTCTTCATATTGATTACATGGATACTGAGACAGTTACAATGTGCCACCTGGGGCAAGTTGCCTTTTGTCTGCCCAGCAACATACAGTGAAAACAGGAAACAAGTGAAGACAGAAACTAGTATGTGAAGTTTTTATCACCCCTTAACCACAGCTTTGCTAGTCTAGACAGTTCATCAGGTTATTTCTACCCTTAGCAGTCCTATTTCCTGTTTTCCTGTATAGAACAAAAACAACACTTTGTGACAACTTCTGATGTAAAAATGGCTTAATAAAATATATTTTATTGATTGACTTGATTGAAAGCTAGCTAGGCATCAACATGTTGGTCCTGTGTCATAGAAGGTATGATTGATCCATCCTGAAATTCCAATACAGCCCTACACCTCATCCACATATGCTGTAATTGTATCTACAAGACAATCATTATTATGGCATTATCAACATTAGGGGTTTCATGGGCACACCCTACGTGTGAACAGTGTGTCACATAGGTTATAGTTGGCCTGGCAGCTACTCATGTAAGTACAACTGTGCCGTATGTAGTGATACAGACTGTCCATATCAGCCCCAGTCATTCACAGTGTAATGATTGTAACTGTGCATACTGCTCAGCTTACTGCTACAAAAAACACAGCTGTATCCAGTGGCAGCTGTATGCGTCTTTTCCATGCCTGTATGTGTCTAGCATGACATTCAAGGGTAAACAATGGTAAGCAAAGAGGCCTGATGTTTTGGAAGCACTTTCGAAAAAACAAATATAGGGGGTAGAAATGCATTGCTCACTACTCAAGAGCTTATGATTCCTGCCTTCTTCTGAATCCCTTAGTCACACAGGGCATGACACCAAGTCTTATAATCCAAGGAAGTAAGGTGTTGTGTTTTGTTGATCAGACTTTTGATCAGCAATACATTGATAGCTTAAGTCAAAAATGCCAGAGGCTCTCGGTTTTGAATCATCTGGTAAAGGATGGTTTCCACATTTTTTCTGTTCTGAGGTGAACCTCAGTTACATTGGTCTTAATCCCGATCCTGAAATGTATGGGGTTGATCAAATATCAATGATATTTGGGGTTGATCAATTTATGGCATGGTATGGGATAGTCCGTCATCAGACCTTTGACTTTCATAAAGAGATGGAAATGTATTCTGACAATGATGTGTCTGTTTTTCGTGAAGGATGTCTCATGTTCAGAGAGGAAGTAATCAACAATGCAGACATTGCTCTGCTGAGTTATACTCACATCATTCTGCAAGAAAGCCTATAGTACTCATTTTATGGCTGAGAGATCCATAACTATTTTTCCACCTGATAATTATAGGCAACAATATGAAGCCTACTCAAGTGGGTCTAATCAATGGTTGGAGTATTTGGCTGAGACAAAAACATCTTTATTCAGCATGTCATGAAGGGAGGTGAAAAAACGTTTGGGCCTTATCATGTTGATGGGTACGCAATCATCAAAGGTATTGAGACAGCTTTTGAGCACAACGGATGTTTCTTTTAGGGTTGTACATCTTGCTTTATGCTGCAGGAAATGTGTGCATTAACCCGAAAGAGCTTTGAAGACATTCATCTAGAGTTCCACAACATACTGAATTCCTTTCAGGGTGATTATGGTCTGAAAGTGACGATAATGTGAGAGCATAAATGGGGTCACTTGAAAAGGTCAGGTCGAGTTCAAGCTTTTCTGAACATTTTTATCTTCAAAGTATGCCCAGAGAGCCCAGAGAAGCCACACCAATGCTTTGGTTTTAAAACATTTAGCCCATGAGGACAAAACAATCAAGTATTGAGTTCACATTCCTTTACCCCCATGTCATGATCAAGTACCACTTTCCTCAGGGCCAACCTGAAATCATTCTTTGACTTGCCCCAAAACTATTTCGGTGCGATTAAGGCAATAGTGGAATAGTATGAAGTTCATTCAAATATTATTTTCAAGAAAATACTTCCCAAAATGCTCTCTTTTTTTAGAGAATGTACTGCGTTGTTAGTACGCCCTCTCCTGGTGTAACATTGTATAGGCCTGCGGTTGTAAGTCACTGTTGCCATATTTGACTAATAAATATATTTGGGGAAATCTGGATACCATTATTTGTATGTGTTTTGTGTTGTAGGTATTTTATGCTTCCAACACCCACACAAAATGTTTTCTCTAGCAAACAAAGGTGTGAAATGACATTGATGTTTTCACAAGTGATCTAGATGGAGCTTTGGTCTTTTTCACATTATTTACTTTTTACCACCTACATGCATTGATTATTGCAAGGTATGTTGTATATTATTTAATATAAAAATAGCATCAGTCAAGAATGGGGGGATGATAAGACTGACTTTAATCATATCACTCTTTAGAAAGTCACCTTCTGACTTTGTTCTACAACACATGATGATGAGAGGCACAATGAACAAGTTGAGTTCCGAGGTTGGTTTGGGAGAGACATTTTATTATATCATCAATTGCCACTAAGTACAACGCATGCCTCTCCTCCTGGCCATATTAGTAATCATATCCCCCGTGCATCCCGAAAAGGAGGGGGTGTTGCTTATATCTAGGACAGTAAATAAAAATGTACTGTTAAACACATCAATGGTTTTCATACTTTTGAAGTCTTGCTCATGAAAGTGAACCAGGTTGATAAATACAGGCCGCCCAGGCCATATACAATGTTCCTCAATGAGTTTCCAGAATTCTTGTCTAACCTTGTAGTCATGGCAGATAGTTTTCTAATTTTTGCCGATTTCAATATTCATATGGAAAAGTCAAACGACCCTCTTCAAAAAGCCTTTGAAGCGATATTTGAGTCAATGGGTTTTATCCAACATGTCTCAGGCCCAACGCACAGCCACAATCATACCTTAGATTTAGTCCTGTCAAGAGAAATCAATATTTTAGATCTAATAATTTCCCCCGTAAATCCTGGAATGTCGGATCACTGTCTTATTACATTTACCGTAAAAACAAGAAGTCCACTCGCTCCGCAAAAAATGAGTTTCAAAAGCCGCAACGTACGTATACATAGCTTTCTCTTAATGTTTCATTATACCAAAACTGAATAGGCTTGTGTTGGTGAACTTACCACATTTGAGACCAGTCTGAACACAAAATTTGAACCGTTAGTAATAGGCTACCCTGAATCAATGGGAGAGGTTGTTTGTGATCATCCTAGGAGCGTTTGTAAAAATGTGCTTATTTGATCTAAACATCAACTCAAAATTAGGGTGGAAATTAAGAAAACTTAAGAATGGTAATTGTTGGATCTGAGCATTAACAACTACAACATGAATGTACGTTTTAATTGGAAGTGAATTTGCCTAGATAATGAGAAACATCTCTGTTTAGAAACTCTGTAGGTTGCGCTCTGATAACTACAGGAATGTTTACATTGATCATTTCGCATGGGGGTTACTGTCTTGGCTTTGCTAGGTAAACACGCCCCTCAATGTATATGTCAGCTTGTAACCAACATTACAATGAGAAGAGACCGTGTGTGATGAGATTCAGTTGGCGTAAGGAAGACCAGGTCCGTAACCACATGAAAAAGACAATCTAATGCTGCAATTAACTAATGATCTCTCTCCCTTGACAACCGGGTACGCAAATTATTATTACAATACAAAACGGCTGAATTCTAACAGCATGCTGCTGCGACCGGATGGACATGTTTTAACAACTCTACTAAACTTGATTTGGAGAGCTAAGGGGCTCGATTTGCCATCGCAAGGAAAGTTGTTTTTACTGGTTACTGAGAACAACTGAAGAGTGAGTCGTGAAACTACGCCGCATAACGAACTGTCAAGGATCTGTGAGGAAGTTGTATATGGACAGATGGAGAGTGTGGTACATATGAAGAGAAATGACCAAGAAAAGTTAAGAATTTGGGTATAATATATTGTACCTGACCATTGAATGATGCTGGAACTTATCAAGGAAACCTGATCACCTTGCTTGGTAATAGGCAAGCATATTTAATTAAATGTTACATGTAGTTCGACAAGCACTTTGATGGTATATAGCATGTTTTAATAGGCATTTCGAAAAAGCCTGTTTTGTTCTGTCATGCTTGATCATGTTTAATGGGTATTCAAGAAATAGCCTGTTTTGTTGTGTTTTGTCATGTTCACTATGACATTTTTAGTCAAATGTATTTATTTTGTTGATGAAAATGTTAATAGTTAGGCCTCAATGGTTAAACGACAATTTGGGTAGGCTTTAACAGGCCCACCGCATGGTAAATATCAACATTTAGCTAGAATACGTAGGTACTTCTGAAACCAAGTGATTAATTGGAAATTGGTACAATGATTTTCGAATCTGGTAAAATAGTCTCATGGTTTAAAAAGTTAAAGTATTGTATGTTCTCTCTCCTTATATATTGTAAAAGTGGTAGAATGAAGAATCCACATATTGATAGTCAAACGTTAAGCAGACACGCTCTGTTTGTTATAGCCTAAAATAGAGGGTTATACAGCTAAAGCGAGTTTTCTCCCCACACAAAAATTAAATGTTGTATTTTAAATACGGAATTGAGTTTGGTTAAATATTATAGTTTCTCTTATTTGTATTTACCAAACAAAACTGGGATAATACTTGTGTTTTTAAAACAGATGCCTGATACTCGTTAATGGAGTTTAAATTACAACCACTATCGGAAAACGGCACAATGTAGAAAGAAAACAGATGTATGATGTCACAAAAAATCTAGGTGAAATAAGTAATCCAAAGGACACTAAATATAAGCCTTAAATACTATTACATCAATACCCTATTTGTTCATTAGTCAATATAACATTAATGTATCAGTTGTCTGTTTTTTAAATAGTATTATCCCCGTTATCATTGGTAATACAAACAAAAATAAACTTTATTATTAACCAAACTTCATTCAGCTTTTAAGATACATCACATTTATGGGGAATAAACTTGCTTTGGCTGTTTTTCACACTTTGTCTCATAATTTCATGAGACTGTAATCTCAATCTTTTGTTTAAATCCAAATTGTAACATATTAGAACCAAATTCATTGCATATTGGAAAGCCATGTTTAACTTAATTTAAACAAATATAATCCTCTGTGTATTGCCTTTTCATCAGTTGTCCTGTGACGAGGTATAGAGAGACAGAGAACACACGTTCCAAGTTGTCCTCCATACACTGATTAGTTAAAGTTATAGCAGTGCCACATATCCTTCCATTCACACAGCCAACTCTCCCAATGCCACAAAGAAACAGACACAGTATACATATATTGTTATCTATTTGAAGTAAGACATGGAGAGAAATTCGAACTGAGAAACAAACACGTGTAAGCGAATGTAGGAGCAAGTGTGTGAATGTGTGTGTGTGTTATTGCGGATAAATCTTTTCCACTTCTCAGGTTCGCCGGGTTGAGTCCACTTTATTCTAATTTCTTAATTATAAACACTCTAAGAAACCAGTACATTAATTCTTATAGTTTATTACAAGCTTGTAGGTGATACACAGACAACATACACTCGTGTGCACGTTCCAAGGTATGACAAAGATACACAGTTGGTGGGGCCCTTTATGATCTTCTAACATCTGGTTCTCATCATAATGACTCCTACAACCATAGGACACCTAATCTAAAGAATTCCCATATTTGGGCCTGGGCCCAAAAGGAGAACAAGGATTTGCTGGCAAGAGATCTGAAGGAGAGGAGACGAGCTATAGCCACTTTTAACCCTATGTTTCCCCAAGTCCTAGACAGAGCAAAGTATCCAGCCTGCATATCATATACACAAATCCTACATATTAAACACCTATTTAATAAACCTAATTTATGCAAATAGAATATATTTATGCATCTGTCATATATAATATATATGCATAATAATTAATCTTCCACGTGTATGTGTGTGTGTGTTTGTGTGTGTGTGTGTGTGTGTGTGTCTGTGTGTGTGTGTGTGTGTGTCTGTGTGTGTGAGAGAGAGAGAGAGCTTCCCTGGGCAAACAATGAATGGGTGGCACTTATTAATGGTAGAATACACTCAAAGCAGCAGGCAAAACGACCAGGTCTGGTATGTTCTCTACACTGCCTCATTTGAGTAACTTCTACCAAGGCACATCTGTTAAATGAAAAGCATTGCAGGTGACTACCTTATGAACCTGGTTGAGAGAAGGAAGCGTGGAAACGCTTGTGTTTTGTGCTGTTTAACCCTTTTTATGTTGCTACATGATTTAATGTGTTCTTTCATAGTTTTTGTCTTTGCTATTATTCTACAATGTGGATAATATTCAAACTAAAAACCCTTGTGTAGGTGTGTCAACTTTTGACAGGTAAATGTATATTTTTGTTGTATTATCACAGAAATGTGTTAGACATGCTTCATAGCTTGCCACTGATTACAAGGTATGCATCCAGCTGTATCTGATGTGTATACTTCTTGATGGAAAAGGTAGACAAACGTGAACGCTAAAAAGTTGTTGCATATATAACCAGATGATGCATGTGTACCATGTTCAATAGGAGTGATTATGTAAGCATGTAAGAAAATAGGTATTTAAAGTACAATTACCTGAGAATGTCATAGTGAATTATTCTTCTGTACTGCATGACTACTAGCAAAAAGATGACAAATATGAATGTTTTCCATCAACAGTCCCACAGTCACAGTTGTTTTGGTTGTCTTTCAGTGCGGAAAATGTAGAAATGTTTTGCGTCATACAATAGAATGTGTGTCTCAAAGTTGAGGAGATTTTCCATCTTACCTCGTACCCACTCTTTAGAAATTCACCTTCTGATTTTCTTCTGCAGCACATGACATCGGAGCGCACTGAGCAAGTTAGTAGGGTTGGGAGGTTGGTTGAGGGAGGATGCATTTTGCTGCAGCATCTATTGCCATTGTTTATTATGGTATGTAGAAAAACACTCCAAAACACACCAATTCATATTACATCTGAATCCCATTTAAATGATGCCTGGATTTAAACAAATGTAAATGTTGCCCTGACATGTAAATCCATATTTATGTTCATCACTCAGGCATGGGTGTATGGCACAATGTAAAAAGGGACATTATTAAGAACTTATGTGAGTGTGTGGTAAACATAAGTAATAATATTCACATGCAAATAACTACATTTCCCATGTAATGGCAACCCCTTTCAGTAAGCAATTCTGAGTGAGGATGATAAATATTGTACAAAAAATACTATGTCTCCCAGCAAAGATAACATGGATTGCAATATCCAGTAACCTTCTAGGCTTAGTCCATATAGCAGTGAACAATGACAAATAATTAAAATGCTCATGTTGTTTTATTTATTTGAAATGAATGTAAACTATTTACTTTTGACGTTTTCTTTTTATGTTCTTTGCCATATGCCATTTCCAACACCATTTTTCTTTCCTTCTCTTTCTGTTTCCTTTGGTCATATTGCCTTGACACCTCATCCAAGTGGACTTCACCCTCTCCTTACTCTCCCTCACTTTGTACTCATGCTCTTCTTTTTTGGCTTTGAGCATCTCTTTCTCTGTCTTCTTCTCCAGGATCTCTCTTTTTTTCCTTTCCTTTTTCTCCTGCTTCTCCTTTGCTTCTTGGGATTTCTTTGTTTCCTTCTGAAAGAGAAAATCCATATTGTATGTTAAATAGTCATCTGATGTAATAACACCACTCCTCCTGTGTGGATGACAATCTACTGAATATGATAGTATGACCATTAAGTGACATGTGACCTCTTGAACTTTGACTGGTTAAATGGAGTACTGTACCTGGTTCTGTTCTTGTTCTCTGAACCTAAGGACAGTCTGCATGTCATGAAGCTGAATGTGAGCACCCTTCATCCTCTCCAACATATCTTTCTTTTCTATCACCCATCTGTCTTTCTCCTTTTTAATTTTCTCAATTTCACTGTTCCTTTTATCCCACTCTCCTGTAAGAACCAACTTTCCTTTTCCATCTCACTTTTTTCCAGCTCCCATCCGCTCTTCTCATCTTCATGCTGGCTCAGAAGCGTCATCTTATCTCTTTCCAGGCCCTCTATCACTCTGTCCTTCTCTCTCAGCTCAGTAATCCAATTCTCTGCTGCCTGTGTTCTCTTCTTCATCTCCTCCTTCTCCTTCAGCCTGGCCCACCTACCCCTTTCCTTCTTCCAGGCTACTAGTGTCTGGTTCTTTTCCTGTTCTGCTTTGGCCAATGCTGTCTCCAAACCCTTTCTGATACAGTTCCATCCGTTCCTCTGTCTGACCCTGTCCACCTTTTCATTCTCATCTGACATTTTGTTGATCTCCTATGTCCCCGTCTCCACCTTGGGCAGGTACACAAATTCCTCCTCTGCTATCTTGTCCAGCAATGGTTGTCTGTCTGCTGTTCTTTCTTTTTCTCTAACACTTCTCTGGCCTTTTCATTCTCAGCTAACAGTCTTGTGTTCTTAACAGTCAACTTTCCTCTCTTGCCCAACCACAGTATGTTCTTCATCTTCAGGTTTGTCATTTGGATTTCAATCTTTTCTTTGTCTACCACTAAGCTTTCTCTCTGTTCCTCTAACTTATTTCTCTCCCTTTCATTCTCAGCTAACATCCTTGTACAGTCCACAATCACCTTCGCTGACTTTGCCAATATCACTATTTTCTGTATCTTTTGTTTAGCCATTTGGATATCTATCTTGTCCCAATCTCCCTTCTCATTTTCACCAGCCCCTCCATTTCTCTGGGTCTATCTTTTTCTTGTTTGTCCATCTCATTGCTTTTCTTTCCTTCCTCACTTTCCATTTTTGCTGTCTTCCTGTCACTGACCACTGTCTGTTTTGAGAGAGTATCCATATTTTTTCTTCAATTAATACTCCTGTTTGACCAAACCAGTTATCCAACTTAACTTATTCCTACTCTTTGTCTAATTTCTAGACTCTAGTAATGTTTGAGTATAGGCCAAATACATGCTAATTTCAAATTAATTTATATCAGAAATGATTTCACATTTTAATTTCTGACTCACCTGCTCAGTGGATTCAGTCTTGAACTGAAATATATTCAGTACATTCTAAGAAGAATTACGTATTAGTCTATAATCTATAGTCTTCAGTATTCTGTCTTGTATCAGTGATGTAAAGTTCCATTATCAGTAATTGCAGTCAGTGTGATGTGGACCCAGCAAATTGCTTGGTTGTCCTAACAACTCAGTGTAGGTGTGTAAAGGAAAAGTGAGTTTCCGACACTTCACTAATTCAACATTAATACCACAACAGTGTCTTCCACTGTGATGGAACCATGTGACCTGTCCAGTCAACTGTGGAGTCCTTCGGCTGGATTTTGGTGGATTCTCCTCTCTTCTCGCTGACCTCATGTCCTCCTAAATATGAAAATGCATTTCTTAGTTTTAAGGAATGCATTTTACAGTGGAGAAGGAGAACTGACCCTACTCCCCCCAGCCCATTAATATTGCAGCGTAAGACCTTGGGGCTGAGACAAGGGGGTCCAGTGATACTGTTGCCCTATCCAGGGGAGGTCCCGGACAGGGCCCAACAGGCAACCACCCTGAAATGAGGGCGGAGTATTGCCAGCAGTGTTCATCCCAATAACACAATGGGCAGAACGAAGAGACAACATCAATGGGCAGAAGAGAGAGACAACAACAAGCCTGTGACTCTGCCCCCGAATTGCATTGGAGAGCAGGCTTTCAGTGGCGATGAGAACCCATCTGGCAAGACAGCAAGTGTGAACAGGATCAAGCCATTCACCATCACACCCCTGGGCCAGACGGCACTTAATCATTGACCATTGCAGAAGAGATGAGAGTTTAGTGGACATATGAAAGTTTGCATTTCTAACCGTAGTTTGCAGTGGAATTTCTATAATGTAGCATGCATGCATGTGTTGCTGTCCTTTACTGATATGGAGGGAAGACTGTGTTCTGGACTCTGGTTATTTGGGAGATAAGGAACTTCAGACCAACACCACAAGAATGTAATGCCATACTGTCATGTGAAAATTATTAGATTGTTAGGACATTTAAAGTCATCTGAAATTAATGTGCAGTTAAGAGATCTTGGGTTTACAACTATCAAGTGGGCTCCAGATATTTGGCAGAACAATAGCCCTCAGTCTGTATCAGTGATTGTCTGGTTGTCAGTGTATGTACCTGTGGTGCGAATGATTGGACAACCTCCAAGTGCTGTATGAATAAGGTTTGATTTGAGTATTCATAATTTTTCATGCTAAGTATTATAATCTCCAGTGTCGGGGCCACTCTGGTTGCTGGCGTGTGAGCCTGATGGCTACATGGCCTCCACTTTCCCAACTTACTTGCCAAATCTTCTGTACAGTGTGTTCTCCCAATCCCACAAAGCCCCAGGATCTCCTCCCTTCAGTGTATCAGTCCTGAAGATGAACGTCATCGCCAGTGTGGTTGTCTGTGTGGGTGCCCCCTTCTGTCCCATGCATTACCCCTGTTGTAGCCTGTTGAAGAAATGCATTTCATGGTTCCTCATGCCTTCCAATTGTTAGGTCCGCCTAAGTACTCTTCAGGTAATAGTAGCCAGACGTGTAAAAAGTACTCAATCCAATTAGTATCCAATTAAGTTTAAAGTAACCAGGCACAGAGAGTTCAAAACTTACCAGTGATCAATTAAATAGAGAAGAGTGTAATTAAGGTAATTGCTTAATCATGAACTCTGTTTTCCTGTTATTTACCTCTTCTGTAGGAACTTCCCATAACTGGTGAGCACAGCTAAGTGTTTTTACTTTGTCCTTTTTACAACTCTGCTAGCAGCCAGCACTGACACTAGTAAAGGTGATTTCTATAACCAGACCATAACATCAATGATTAGAAGTGTCATGTGATATCAGTGTAGCTATTCATATTCAGTCTGTTCAAAATCTTCAAGTGAACGGATTCACCAGAAAACCAGTCTGGGCTATTTGTTTGTGTTGAATGCAAAGTACTCATTTGTTTGTGTGCGCAGGAGCTATGGTGTCACCGCTTAATTTGACTGTTTAGCCTATCAGACTGACCTACAGACTTACGTCCTCACAATTTGTGTCACACATACATTCTGAATTTTGATTTGATGCTTCTCTCCACACAACTCCGCACCACAGTTGCTTTATCCAGCAGACAGTTACACGTTTTTTCCTGGTACAAGGGAGACAAAATGTCTAAAGCTAGCAAAATTATGCTAACATTCAAATGTAGCTAGCAAGCAACCTTCTGTTCTGCTGAACTTGATTTTCATTTTAGTATGATACATTTTGCAATGGTCCATTGCAGTTATATGTTCAGTGTGTTTTGCTTCTAGTTTTCCTGCTTCTATGTTCAGCCTCGTTAGTGTATTGCTTTCACCTGTGGATTGGTAACCCTTTGTTTAGTCCATATTTAGGTTCCTCCTGCCCTAGTGTTTCTTGTTGCTCAGTGTTGTGTGTCAGTGGTTGTGTTTTCTGTGAGTCTTTGTATTAAGCTACGTTTGCAATAGAAACCCCTGTGCCTTTGTCATGCTTCCATGCCGCACCTTGACAGAGTGAACAACCAATAAACAACAACACAGTGGAGGTATATGTTGGAAGAATGGGCGACTGCCACACCGCCAGACCCATACTCGGAGGCAGTCCGAATGAATGAATTATTTAAAGTATTGTAGAGAGAAGGGGCATTTGTAAGGTGAAAAAATCTGACAATGTTCTCCAGAAGCTCAACTAAATCTACATAGCACTGCTTGAATAGTTTATTCCATGCTCTGTGTCCCTCAGTAACTAGTTGTCTGACCCTGTAATTAAAGTTGCAGCTCTTCAGTGATGTATATATTACAGCATACAGTACACTGTATTCTAAATGTGTTAACTACCATGGTACCTTGATTAAATGCATCTAATTTAGTTTTTTTGTTTTAGTTACGAAAACTATTATGCAATGTTTGTGGGCACTCAACACCTAATGTTTACCTCCTGGTGTTGGCAGGCCTATGCTATAGACTAGCAGAGAGGGCATTTAATAGAGCTAGCATAACAGTCTGAACCATGCTGAATTCATGACTGGCCACTTGAATTTGATATGTAAATTTGGGAAGAGCCTATTACCATGATAACCAGTCTATTAGCATGGTGAGCAAATGATAAGAAAATTACAGGTCATTGAAAGGTTCTGATGCATGACGTGGGCATGTTTTACAATAAACTGGTTAAACATAAATACCCCTAACCATAGCCAAAAATCCTAATTTGAATGCCTGTTGGGATTGTACAATACCCTAGCAGGAAAGGAAAGTGATGCAACCAAAACAATCTAAGATTTTTTGTTTCTGAGATTGAAATGAAATCCTGAAAAAAATCCAAGTTGGCACCATTTCAGTTAATTCATCAAAATACCCTTTGATACAGTTTCTTTGGAAAGTATTCCCATCCCTTCACTTTCAAATTTTTTTTTGTGTTGTAGACTAATAATTCATTTACAATACTGGCATTTTTGGCCATTAATACAATACCCCATACTGAGAAAGCAAAATAAAATGTTTTAGGAATGTGTGCCAATTTTATGAAAAACTTAAATATCGCATGCGTAGGTATTCAGAACCAATTCAATAACACTCAAAATTAAACCCAGTTACATCCTGTGTACTTCCATCATCCTTAAGATGCCTCTAGAACATGATAGGGGACCACAAATTCTATTGATTGAACACGATTTCGTATGGCACACATCTGTCTAAAGTCACGGATGCACAGCAATGACTTAACAGTTATGCCAGGTGTTTTATTCAACACACAAATATAAACTTGAGAACAGGAAGAAAACGGGAACTAAGACGGTATAACGAATAGCAACAACTTCGATGTGGCACCTTCAGGTGCTGTAATGTGTCAGGCTCAGTGTCTTATTCAGGCTGTAAGAAACAAAACCCAAGAGACTCAGCATGTTGAGTCACCTCTCACCCAGGTATCATGAATCCCGTCCCTCCTCCAACGCCTCTCCCTCCCCTATGGGGATCCAGGTCGCCGGCCGACTAGCTGCCACCTCTCGTCAATGTCACCCATCACCTGGCTGTCTCGTTTTGCATATTACACCTGGACACTGCCAATCACCGCCTGAATACAACCTCTGTTTAACCTTTTTTTGTCGGTTAATGTGTGCTACGCTCCTGTCATGTTACTCGGCTCCTTGTTCCAATACGTATTCTCCAAACTCTTCTCTGCTCTCCTCACTGTAATGGGGGTTAACCCGCTGTTATATGGAGGGGCTTGTTTACCTAGCAAAGCCAAGACAGTAAGCCCCACACCAAATGGTCGATGTAAACATTCCTGTAATTACCAGAGCGCAACCTACAGGGAGAATCTTAACAGAGGGGTTTCCTGTTGTTCTCCTTATCTAGGCACATTCACTTCTAATGAAACTTACATTAATATTGTAGTTGTTAATGCTCAGATCCGACACTATGAATAAAGATGACGTTGAAGTTCTGTCGATATTTGTAATAGTTTCTTGGCTTGTTTTCCATAACCCCCATATTTCCTGGGCAGAGAAGGATTTTGGGTTGGTCACAGCGGTGCCAGGGGAGGTGTCGCTCACTATTAATGAGCGTCTCTTTTGTGGAAAATCTGGACAACACTATCGCACCCTGGCTGCTCACGGTGTACAGATATCCTTTAACTCTGATACCCAGTACTGTAGAGCAGCTTCATAGAGCCAGCTTCTTTACCAAATTAGACTGCAGTGACTTTAAAATAAATTCACAACATACAGCTCTGGAAAGAAATTAAGAGACCACTCCAAATTCTTCTTGAATCAGCATCTCCATGTGTATGGCAGCATTCCACTCCAGTGTCTGTAAAATTCCAACAAAGGCACACCTCACTTTATTTAATGAAGAACTGATTAGGTGATTACCTGAACCAAATCTTATTTAACAAGGAAAAGTGTATAAACCACTGCTGTGGTCATCACTATCCTCTTGCAATAGGACCAGCTAAATGAAAAACACAGTGAAAGTAGTACATCAAAGGTAATTTTAACAAAAAAATACAGTGGATATAAAAAGTCTACACACCTCTATTAAATGCCAGGTGTTTGTGATATAAAAAAATGAGACAAAGATAAATCATGTCAGATCATTTTCCACCTTTAATGTAAAATAGAATGTGAACAATTAAATTGAAAAACAAATTGATATCTATGAGGGGAACATAAATAATAATAATAATAATAACAAATAAAACTCACAATAACCTGGTTGCATAAGTGTGCACACCCTTAAAATAAGACTTTGTTGCAGCACCTTTTGATTTTATTACAGCACTCAATCTTCTGGTGAAGCCATGCTTTTGTGGATTTGGATGTGTGCTTTGGGTCATTCTCGTGCTGAAAGGTGAACTTCCTCTTCAACTTTCTAATGGATGCCTGAAGGTTGTGCCAACATTGCCTGATATTTGGAACTGTTCATAATTCCCATAACCCTGACTAAGGCCCTGGTTCCAGATGAAGAAAAACAGCCCCAGAGCATAATGCCGCCCCCACCATGCTTCACTGTGGGTATGGTGTTCTTTGGGTGAAGTGCATTGTTGTTTTTGAGCCAAACATACCTTTTGGAATTATGGCCAAAAAGTTCAACCTTGGTTTCATCCGACCATAACGCATCTTCCCATGTGCTTTTGGGAGACTTGATGTTTGTTTTGCAAACTTTAGCTAGGCTTGGATGTTTTTCTTTATAAGATTTTTGTCTCATATAGCACACAGCTAGTACTTGCCAGAAATTACTTGAGCCCCTTCAATGTTGCTGTAGGCCTCTTCGAAGCCTCTCTGACCAGTTTGTTTCTCATCTTTTCATAAATTTTGGAGGAACGTCCAGTTCTTGGTAATGTCTCTGTTGTGCCATATTTTCTCCACTTGATGATGACTGTCTTCACTGTGTTCCATGGTATATCTAATGCTTTTGAAATTCTTTTCACCCTTCTCGTGACTGATCTCTTTTAACAATGAGATCCTTCTGATTCTTTGGAAGCTCTCTGCGGACCAAAGCTTTTACTCTGAGATGCAACTAAATGGCAGGGATCTCTACTAGAACAGATTAACTTTGTTTCTGATTTATCAGTCACTTTAAATGATGGCAGGTGTGTAATTACTTCTATTTAACATGAGTTTGAATGTGATTGGTAAATTCTGAACACAGCCACATCCCAAGTTATCAGAGGGTGTGCACACTTGTGCAGACTTATGCATCCAGCTTAATTTACATTTATTTAAATGTTTTCCCCCTTGGATTTCAGTTTGTTTTTCAATTGAATTGTTCACAGTATAGGTCACATTAAAAGTGGAAAAAGTTCTGACATGATTTATCTTTGTCTCTTTCTTTTATGTCACAAAACCAGACATTGTAACATGGGTGTGTAGACTTTTTATATCCACTGTAATTATTCAGCATGACAATAGAGAAAAGCTTTCAGTCAGGAAAGGAAGGGTTCAGTTCTGGCTTTACTGGCAGAGGGATAGAGTGAGTTTCAGGTTGCTTCCATCTTGAAAATTTCAGATATTTGGGACAACAAAGCTAAAAACTGGCAGAGGGCGAAAATGACTGTTCACTGACCGAGATGACCATGAATCAAGCCAAGTACAAGATTTTCCTGGAAAAACGTAACAAAGACCTGCTCTCTGGAAAGTATGAATCTTTCAAATAGAGCCGATTTTTAAAGCAGCATATCTTTCCCATAATGTTATCAAACAGTAATGTTGTATATACCATTCCAAAGCTCTGAATCTGGATCTTTATAAAATGTAATAAAAAATAAATAAAAAATTGCAATAAGCCCCCGTTCAGGAATTCTATCACATTTTGCTTCAAATCAAAGAAAAATTATCCAGTCTTTAAATGCAAATAAACTGCTGTTATCCTAACTGTGTAAACCGTTTTGAAAAAGTGAACTCTGTATTGAGAAATATGTTTATTCCAAAAACACGTCATTTCATGTCTTGGCCCACACCTGCGGAGTACCAGGCTTGATTCTTTGCAATTCCTGTCCAAAGTCCTCCTGGTTGTGTTGGAGATCAAGACGATGCCTGACGATTGGGGGAGCCCTCCCGCTCCCCCACTCTGTTCCTGTTCTTGTCCATCTGGTCATGCTTCGGACCTGGACTAGATATAAACAGACTCTGGACTCAGCACACATGCATTTATTAATTATTACAATTTGGATTCTTGATATGTTCATCGGGCCCAGCTTACACTCCTGTTGTTTGCTCCTTGTAGTTTAAGGCCTTATGTCTTGTGAAAGCACTTTGTGACAACTGCTGATGTAGAAAGAGCTTTATAAAATACATTTGATTGATTAATTTAGTTTAACGTGATCTACTCAACTTAGTGTAGGGTTTTTGTAAATAATTGTTATTTCGGTTTTGCAACACAATGAGAAATCGATTGCTATTTTTCAAAAAAGAATGCTGTTCTGGACCTTTTAATTTAATTACAGAATTTAGCATGCTGGTGTTCCTTGAATAGAAAGGACACTGCTGCTTGTTAGGCTATTATAGTGGGTGTGTGTTAGTGGTTAGTGAGTCTATTTGCATGCTGAGTTAGGCTAGTCTTCTTCCATAGTGAGTGAGGCTAATCTAGTAGCATGGTGAGTGAAGCTAGTCAATTAGCATGGCTAGGGAATCGAGGCACATTACAATTAGCTCAAATATTTAGTTTCACCTGTGGACATGGAAATATTCAGTAAGACATCATTTGGAGGGTTACTTTGCATGTCAGTCCTCTTAAAGACCTCTGGATAGAGAAGCAACCATTGACCGAAACGAGACAGAGACCTGAATCCAAACACCAGAGAACCAGAGAGACAAGATCAAATCCACTCAACAGGTTATACCTTTGAATTCGATTTTCTGTATCTAAATAGAATGATCCAAACTGAATTGTCAGTCCGAATGGGGCCAAGATGGAGTCTGTTATTTCATGATGAACATGTTGAAAGACATCCAGATGCAATTGCTGTCATGTGGGGGGAAAGGAATATTGAAATACTCTTGACTTGGTTAGAGACAACAGAAATTGGGAGAAAGCATTTAGAACATTCCAGGGAGGTGTTTTTTCATGATTTTGTACTTGTTTTCTTTTGCACTGAGTTGTTAAACTGGGGTTTTGCTGAAAAATTCCCCAATGCCCCCTTTTTCAGATAATAGCAACAAAAAAAATCTGCTACCTAATAATTTTTGGGGGGGGGCATTTTATATCAAACCTCTTGATGAATAATAATTGAAAACGAGAAGGATGTTTCCACACGGGGTGAAACATTGACACCCCGTATTCGGGGTGCACAACATCAGTGGAAACACTCTAATTTAGCTGACATATTTCCTGATGAATTTCCAGGCGAGTTTCCTGATGAGTAAGCAACACTTGCTAGCTGGCTGGCCCTTCTGATGTGGACCAAGTGTTGAAGTTTCATTCAAATACTCAGCAAAGAAAGGATGTGTGGATGTATATGTCACTGTTAGATAATCAATCAGCTAATATATATATATATATGTGTGTGTCTGTATGTACAGTATGTAGGAGTGTTCACTAGAAACCAAACAGAACTAATGACGACGGTACCTGTCTTGAATAGTCTAAGTAAAACTCTTTCGGTTGTTTCAAAAGGAAAGAGTTTAAAAACAGTTTGAACTTTTTAAACCATTTTGATTAGGGTACACAATAGAACTAATATGCAAAACAGTTTAAACTTCTGATTGATTAAGCTACACAATAGAAGTTGTTAGATGTATTGCTACATGTGAAGTAGGTTATATAATACTTAACGATTCTACTTGATTATTTTATGATTACATTTTTCTGTTTACTTTAATGGTGAGGATTGAGGCAGACCCAAAAGGACAAGAACATGGACCTGATTGATCCTGACGTGCAGGAGGCCATCTTACCTTACAGCAGGTGACACATTTACCTGAGATAATCGAGGCACTTTAGCTAAAATGTACCATTTACAACATTTTTGCCTGTCATGTTTCGTCATACCCATGTTCATAAGGTTTATAAGTGCCTGTAACTGATTGTTATAATGTCTAATATTTACTCTGCCCTCCAGAATTATGAGCAATCACCTGTTATCTTCATGGCATAATGCTAAAATAACAGCTGCAATTTGTTTATTCCGAACTGGCACTGTTTTCACTAGCCACAGCATCTGATGTCATCAAGGGGTGTGGTTTAGCCAAGTAGCCAAGCAAGCTTATTTCCAGCATTATTGTTAAGAGGTTGTAAACGGTTGATTCCCCTTGAGGTGGGACATGGCCTCATTAGATATTAAGTTATCTAAAGGAGATGCCTTTGATTTGAAAAAAAATCCATCTCAGATTCTAAGATTTATTGTCCTTGCTTCATTCTCCTTGGGGCAGGAAATGTACACATATTGAAACAGCAGTTAAAAATAAGAATTGTTTTGCAACATGAAAATATTGAGGAAGACAACATCAGAAGATGTAGTGTATATATCATTTGGCTGTGTCATGTGGATTATTGTCTGGTTCAAAGGTAACATTCTTTTTTTATTTCAGCTTTCTGGCAGATGGCAGCAGGGATTGTGCCAAAGTACCTTGATATTTGGAGCTATTCAGTTCCAAACCACACTGAAAAGAAGACCCAGAGGATACTGATGCCACTAAGCATAACAGTATGTACTGTGCATTTTGGGTGATGGGCAGTGTTGTATTTTTACCAAACATATCTTTTTGAATTAATGTCAAAAGGTTCTACCTTTATCATTAAAATATAACAGTTACTCAGCACTTGATTATTCTTTTGCCTATAAAAATGAACCAGAATGCTGTTTGTCTGACTGTCAAGCACTGCAGTTACCAATACGTTTTGGGAAGATATTTTGTGATAAATGGCTTTTATCCTGCCACCTAATCCTGCCACCATAATCCTCAATAGTGAGGATTATATGCACAGTATTTATAGAATGATAGGAGTGTTCAGTTCCTAATGCTATCGTTGAAAATGTATTTACATTCTGAATATAATTTCACATTTACACATCCAGCCTTTTGTATAACCAGAAAATATTAATCGAGGTTTGTGATATAATAACACAGTTATTCACAGTTGTGATTTTGACTCTTATTTGGTTGAAAATGTACCAAGTTAAGGCTTGTTTATGGTAAAACCATAGCCCTCATTTGAAAAGTACACTCTTTATTAGGTATTGTTAGGGATTCTTACAGTAAAAGCCAGCAACTTCCAACAATGTGCCGCCTGTAGAGAAGTACCGGGAAAATGACTATAAACTTTTGTCCAGAAACGAGGATCTTCCGTGGCTGAGGAACTGTCTCTGGGGCAGGTTTACGGGCAAGGCTCCTTGACTGGACACGGTGCAACTGGTACGCTCCCTGTCACCCCTGTCATCCCTGTCTGTACTGCACATTGTAGCAAGGTGTAGCACCTGGGCCCTGCAGGCCTCCTGGATGGCATGGTGATGTCAATAGACCAGCAGTAGTCCACGTGATTGGCTAGTGGGACAGCGCACCAACCCCTTATGGCACACCATGCGGAGTGGGAGGTTGACGGACAATCGTTTTGAATCTGTGTTGAGGGCAAAACAAATTACTTCTGCTAAAATGTGTTCTCGGCTAAAAGTTGCTGGATGGAGTGTTGTCTGTAGACTGGGGCCCAGACAATTGTTTTCTGGAAAGAATATTCAGGAGTAAGGGTCAGTATCAATATCAGTCAATATCTGATATTGTGACAGCCCTACGGTAGATCTCACGGAACAATGAAAATATATATTTTAAAATGAAGCATTAAGTGCTATAAAATCATGTGTGTGTGTGTACTGTAACCATTAGAAGCTGCACTAGCTTGACCCTGCTCTTTTTTGCATGCAAAACAAACTGTCCAACAATTACTTAAACACTTTTTCACATACAGTTATGTGTATAGCAAACCAGTGGCTCAGGAGTCCAACATTTGAATCAGTGTCCCATTGAGGACCTTGACAACTTTTCCAATCTCACTGGACTACAACTCACTTCATGATAAGTGCACTATATTATGCATTGGATCATTAAAATGTGGAAGCTTGGGCTTATGGTGAAGTGATGTCCTTTGCATACACATACCAATTGACATAGTACATAGGATACTGGATCTTGAAGTCCTGGAAAGGACTGCATCTAACTACTTATAGTTAAGTTAACTTGAACGTCCTGGCAATCTCTACATTTAGTTATTTATTCATGGCACAACCTACAGGAAGAGAATCTTTAAGTTGTGAAAATAATTGTTGGTTAACCAGTTACAGGAAAAATACTTAATAAAAGCATTGCAGCCAGACAGCGATACATGGCTGTAGCCCCCCTAGCCACAGTGTAACACCGTGCCTGAGAGTGTGTGTCTGTGTGTGGACATGCTTTACCTACCGTAGTGGGATATCCCCACTACGAAAGAAATGCATTTCTGGTATAGGTTCTAGGTTAAGGGCTAGGTTTAATTTAGGAATTCAAGTTAAGGTTTAGGGTTAGGAATTAAGGCTAGGTCTAGGTTCAAAGGTCAGGGTTAGCAGGAAGTAACATTTTCAACACCCTGCTACTAACAGGTATTGGCATCATTATGGCTACAAGCACAGGGCAACAAAGCCTGTTTTAAGGTGCACAGGCCCGTCCCCATGTGCCCTTCCCCTGTACCTCATAGGTGAATATTTTTATTCAGGTGTAATACATTTCAAAGTTTACTAGAGGGCCTCCTTGTGTCCTATACACAATACTATTTAGTGGAGCCCCTCGTCAGATAAAGTTTAGTGAACAGTGTCATTTATAATTACGATAAGTCAAATGTTAAATATGGACCAAGGATTAGGGTTCAGTTTAAGGTTATGTATGTGACAAAACTGTTGGGTCAGTTTAATGGCCTTCAATTACTCTATACTATTAATTTCCATTTAACATAGTAATAACCAATCTGTTGTAATTGTATTTAAAAATACATTTCCCACCACACAGACACATTTCTTGGGGTATTTTGAATTTGTGATTTGGTTCTGGTCCATAAAAATATCAGTATTTTGTTATTTGTCATATTCTGTGATTTCTGTGGAACCTATGAAGAGTAGCTGCTACATCAATAGGTGCTGATGGGGATGCAAATTAACAGTATTGTTTCAAATGTTTTCACTGATTCCCATATAATCGGATTGAGCATTTTAAGAGCTGAAGCAGGCTTAGGTTCATAATTTAATGAGGACTTTAATAACGCACACACATTTATTTATCTTACCTTATTGCTGTTTTTTGTATACACTAACCTTAACCTAACCATATTACTGATCTATTAAGAAATGTACTTGTTTTCCAGATGGTTCCTTGTCCTGAAAAAAATTTATGAAATAGGTTTGATTCTCCTTTAAGCCATTAGTGGTGAAAATACTCAACTGAGCAAATATGTACGTAAAGGCACAAATTCACATTCTGTGTGTGTGTGTGTGTGTGTGTGTGTGTGTGTGTGTGTGGTAGGTAACTGTGTATGTGTGTGTGTATGGTAGGTACCTGTGTATGTGTGTGTGTATGGTAGGTACCTGTGTATGTGTGTGTGTATGTATGTGGTGTGTGTGTGGGTGTGTGTGTGTATGCATATAAGGAGCCATCTGGACTACTGACTTGCATGGAAACATGTTTGTTTAACAAATACGTTTGTTTTCCCTAAATTAAGGATCATGGTAATTCTATCACACTGTCTTCCACTATACACAAGATTAATCTGACTGTTTCTCTACCAGTGGGCCTTTAGTGTTGTAGGACTGATTGCTCGTGTATTTATAATGGCATACTGAATTGACAGAAGTGTTTGTTGTTGTTTGAATCCTAGATTGTCCTCCTCCAAGCGTGTTGTAAAATCCTTGGGACATTTAGAAAATTTGAGTGGTGAAAATGTTTAACAGAAAAAGAAAGTATGACATTTTGACAGGAATGTTTTTACTTTTCTGTTGTTTTTCTATGAGTTTGTCACGTCCTGGCTATGACCCTAGCCATCTTCGCGCTGGCTGGGGCCATAGTCAGGACATGGCCAGAAGAGGTGCCTCTAGGCACCTCTACGTGCTTTGCATGTTTTATTAAAACATGGATTATTCCTGTTACAACCGTTTTGCCTCTGCCCTTCTGTCCATACAGGAGAACTGTGACAGAGTTCCTATATTGGTACAATTTAGGATGCTTAGAAATGTATGTAATTCAATGTGAAAGAATGAGAGTAAGGGGAATGGGCTTTGAGTAGAAACTTTCTGTTTGCCTTATGAGGGGGGTCAGTGTAAGGTTTTAGAGGTGTTGGCAGAGAAGGGACACACAAAACAACCCAAATACTTTGACTACTCCAAGTCTGGCCATAGGTAGGGGGACGCATTTTCAATTGGCCCATCGGTATGTAAAAATTTAAAATATCTCGATAGATATTTTTAGTGCAGCCTATATCCTAACTGACATACTGTTCCCTCAATAGGACTTTGTCAAAAGTAGTGGAAAGTGAATGCATTGTTTGGAGTCAGGCAACATGCTTTGAGGCCTCTGCATGCAATTGAGATGGAAGCATCAGAAGGCCTAAGCAAAATACATGCAAACACCCTCTGGATCGATGCAAACCAATATGACCTTAAAGGAAATGAGCACAGATGCTAAATATTGCAAAAATGACAATGCTAATGAAGGATTTTTGCATTAGTGTCCAATTGATTATCATTTACTGCACACTTATATGTACTTATAAAACACTGCCTGGATAGTTGGATATTTTAGTGTCAATGTGTTTGCTCTCCCCACTCCTCATATAACATCCTGCTTTGCTGTCATGTCCATTAGTTAGGGTTGTGTGTGATGTACTGGGTCACCATGTATTACTGAACCAGGGCCAACAATCTATCAAGGTACCAATGATTCCCAATGTTCCATGAGAGAAGACTGATGTATGTACCTATTTTGAAGGCTATACATTAAACTGCCACATTGCAGGTATATTACAGTGCCCCCATGAGGCTGATTTGCATAGCATCACATCAGAGGTTATGGCCCTTGAGCTTGTAGTACTGTGACCATTTTTGCAAAAAATAAGAAAAAACCTTTTCAGAAGTAAAATAATGATAAACACAGCCTGATTTCCCCATTATTATTTTGACATTAGCAATTGTCACAAAGTGATTTCTAAAACCTCAAAGAGCAAGCAACAACAGTGTTGAAACATAGTGGCTAGGAAAAACTCACGAAAAGGGGCCGTAAAGTAGGAAGAAGCCTAGAAAGAAACTAGGCTTGGTGGGGTGACCAGTCCTCTTCTGGATGTGCTGGGTGAACATTAAGAGTGCAAGTTGTAATAACTAACTAGTCCTGAAGACAATGTGGTGTGGTTGCTAGCCATTTAAAAAGAGTTTATGGTTCAAAAGGGTTTACATATTGGAAGGTTTGGAGTTTGTATTTATTAAAGTTCAAGACAATGGTGGTGAGAATAGATTACATATGTTTGCATAGATTACATATTTTGAGCTCAAAAGTGTTACCAATAACAGGTCTTTGTAACTCAAATGGTAAAATTAAAGTGGAATCCACACCCAAAGTAAATCCCCTTCTGAGATAGGATGAATTACACATACAGATAATGTCTATGTTCATAATATATGTGTCTTATGCTGAGAAATAGTCAATCAGCTGGCAATTACCTTGAGCCCAGAGAGGGGCATTTCTAAAGTTTACTGCCTTTGTATCCACTGTTGGGGTGTCCTGAGTGTGGCCCATGAGCTGGTCATAAAGCGTACTCTGTGATAAGAGATGACCTGAGTGTGGCCCATGAGCTTAACGTAACACTTACTTTGTGGACAATGATGGACATGACCCAAGTATGAACCATAAGGAGGATGTGAATTACTGTTGCAAATTATGAGCATTCAGGGAGGTAGAAGATAAGAAGCGCACCCCACTCAGGGGGGTTGCCAAACAGACAAAGTCAGATGGCGTAATGTGTGAATGCTCTGTATAAAGCCATGGTCCGGACTTAGAACATTAGGGGTGTATCTGCAGAATGACCTGGCTTTAATGTCTGTCATTATTGTATGATTTTCATTAAAGCCTATTGGATTCACAAAGTCCTGAGTTCAAGTGCATTTGTTTTTAGTAAAGAGTGGTTGATTTTCCACGACAGACTGTAGATTGAATGGTTCAAATGGTACAGTGTAGTAGTTCATTAACGCTAATTAGAATACGTAAAATCAGTAAATGTTTCCTAATTTGCAGTGGGGATACCTTAAATGACTGAAACACTGCTGATTTTGTTTCTGTATCACAAACAGCTCAAAAGATACAACCTAGTAGTTAATTAACACTAATTACAAATTACCAAACGTAAAATCAATAACCGTTTTATAGATTAAAATGGACATAGCTAAACTGGTGAAACAAATTTGGTTTCCTGTCTGTAGCTTAAATAGTTTCAAAGATACAGCCTAATAGTTAAAACGCTAAATACGTTTATCAGCATCTCTAAAGATACAGCCTAGTAGTTTATTAACCCTAATTAGCATCTGTTTAGTGAAAATACTCTAATAAAGGTAGGTTTCATAGGAATTGACATACAAGTAATTAAGGAGCCAAGTAGCAAGACAGTTCTAGAATCCCTCCGTAGCCAGACATTTCATTTTTTTAACATGGCCATCGTTTTGTCTATCACACTAACATTATAATTAAGTTAGCGAACGTCAGCCAACATTAACCTGCTGTCTGGAACTACTGTGCTGTATATTAGCAACATTCGGGTAAAGAACCAGAGTTTTACACTAAGGTTAGCTTGTATTAGCAACCTAGCATTAATTAATGAGTTTCTAATGTTACTAACTAGAATGTTTTGCTTCACTAGCGTCCCTGTGAAAACACTACTGTTTTCACGTTCACTTCCCCAACTAGCGTTAGCATTAGCAAAGGCAGATAAATGCAAAACTCTATTGAAAAGCACACTCACTAGCTAACTAATGATAACATCACTGTAACTGTTTGCAAATAGGTTCCCTACATTGGAAGAATGTGTCCATTTGAATAGAGATGTTTACCCAGATCCATATAAGCAGTTTGGTACAGAATGTAGCCAGTTACTTGCTTTCTCTGTCTACCCTGATCTCACACACATCAAAAGGGACAGGTGGTGCAAAGTATTGTGGTCATTGTTGTCTTAATCACCACATTGTTGTTTGAATAGGGTGAACCTGCCTATTAAGACACTACATTTCCCTTTCACTGGTGACAAATTAAAACATTTTGGAGAAAAGTAATGCACCAGAAGGTATGCACCAAAACCAAACGTTTTAACGTAATTACATTTAAATTAAGCATACGTGTCTAAATATCAGTCTACCTTCAACTTCTATTCCAAACATTGGCTTTCCGTTAGATATTACTGAAATAAATTATTCCATATTGTAGCGACCTTGGAATGGTCACTATTCGCCTCTCCACTTGACACCAATGTAGCATCTGGCAGGCAGTGTCTCAAACCCGTGACCTTCCGCTCCCCAGGCAGGCGCACTACCCACTGCTCCAAATAGAGATTTCCCATTTGGAGGGGAGAGTAGGGGCCATTCCAAGGTCGCTACCCTACCCCACCAAACAGGAGAGCAAGTCCTCACGATTCACTATACCAAGTCCCTCACGGAGACATGCCTCTCCGATGGCCATCCAGGCCAATCCCACTTCTGACACCAATGTAGCGTCTGCTGGGCAGTGTCTCGAACCTGCAACCTTCGGTTCCCCAGGCCCGCCAGACACTACAATATTTCAGACTATATCTGACTGTTGTTAACTAGTTAAAATGTCTACTTCTCTAAAACCACTTGCCCAAATGGTACCAGCTTCAGGAGATATCCTCTACGTACCCATGTTTTCAAACACATTCTACCCCAAACAGTACAGCAGCTATCAAACATGGAATGTTTTTTCCAAGTCATCAGTGCCACTATTAGGCCAAATGTAATCATACTTTACTGCTTAGCTAGATTCATGTCCCTCTGCATGTGTACAATATATCATCACTCAAACGGATCAAGAGATATCAACCATGGTAAACATTTGTATTTTAAAGCGCCCCCGTATGGTCGAGTTGAAAGTGCCTGCATATCTTGATTCTTGATATTGTTTTGAACATGTGAACATTATGTATTCTGCGATATGAATATCCATATCTTATTCATATGCATTTATGTACCAGGCCACACCCATTCTAATTTTTATTGGTCAATGGCGGCCATGTTTCTCAAAGATATTGTCTGGCTTGACTTGCGTTGAGGGAGCTTGGTCTCATAGTCTTGCCACATTTTTAACTCTGTGAAGATCGGTCATTTGGTACGATAGAAATCATGTAGAAAATGGCAGAAAATCCATTTCATTGTTTTCAACTGCACCGTTGTAGAGCAAGACATCTGCTATTTGATAGGCTATTATGGGCAAACCCTATTACCATGGTGATTGAGGTTGTCTTTTTGAATAGAGAATGAGGTCAGGGAAACGATCATAATTAGTCAAGGATGAAGGATTTAAATCCACGTCAACAGCAACTCTTTTCTGTCTTCTGTGGCAGTGGATATTCAGTAACGTGTCATTTGGAAAGTCAATTTGCATCCCACTCCTCTCAAAGACGTCTACATAGAAGTGCAGCAACCAGAGACAGAGACGACACAGGAGACAGAAACACCAGGAGGGAGACCTGAGTCCACAGACCAGAGAAGCTGAGAGACCAGACCAGATCAACTGAACAGGTTCATATCCTTCAATTTACATTTGATTCCTGCATCCAATCAAAAATGTATACAGAGGCTTTGGAAATGATTCAGAACCCTTCACGTTCTCAACATAGTATCGTGTTATAGATTTAATTTACAGTTTATTGAATATTTTCTTTTTGTTAACAATTTATGAACAAAACAGAATATAATGACAAAGCAAAAAAAAGTTACAAAAAATAAAGAACTGCAATATCTACAAGTTCTCAGATCATTTACTCAGTACTTTGTAGGAACTCCTCTGGCAGCGAACAGTTTCTTCAAGTCTTGGCCTTTACCAGCCATTCTTTACTGCATATATTCTGACAGATTGAATGTGGAGAGACAGTGAACTGTAATCTTCACACATGCATTTGCCATTGAGAAGCATCCACATAGCTTTAGGCTCCCTCTCTGAACTTCAGAATCTTTAGGCCGCATGTCATGTGCCTTTTAATCTAGAGTGTACTTCTGTATACTCACTCTACCATACAGGGCTGATTGATTGAGTGCTACAGAGATGGTGTCCTTCTGGCAGGATCTCCAGTCTCTGTAAACAAACTCTGGATCTCTGATAAACCAGCACAAATATTTTAGCCTTATGAGATATTTTGATTACAAAACATATCTACTGTACTCAATCAATTATGAATTAAGTCTAAAATACAACATTGAAAATACTTTTTGAAGGGACCATAAATGTTGACTCATTTTCAGTGATGAGAAACAGGGACTGAAATGGTCACTCTTGACATCTAATAAAGGAGTTAAAGTTCAATAGGACACATGTAAAAGATTATTAGCAAATGTTCTTATCAGTCAGGAAATACAATTTTATATTCAATCTTTCTGGTCCCCCTCGGGAAAGTAACCAAGCACTTTGAGACAAAGAAGAAAAGCCAGGGATTCAGCAAAAGACCAGATACTGAATAATACATATATGTAAATGTGCATGTTTGCTTGTAGTGTAGGATTATTAACAACCTTCGCTAATTATAAAAAACAAGGATAATAACATACAACAGTTATCTCTTTCATAAAAACAAATGTTAGTTTATGGCATGTTGTGTGGTAAAACTAATTCTGCTATGATCTGGAAAGTACATCTACATGCTATGAGATTTTATTTAAATAATATTGACAGATTATTAACCAGATCCATGGAGAGGAGTCGGAGAGCTTTTCCTGTCTCTGGTAAGAACTAACTACAGTACCTACACAGGTTGGGGTCAATTCCACATAAATATATTGTAACATATTGAATAGGGTGTACTATCTTCTACTGAGATAGCAATCTTAATGAGAGTGTACTCTTGATAAGAGTGTCTGATAAATGGCTAAGGCCATTTTTTTCTAATTCCAGTCAAGTCAGAATATGAAGTCCAGTGGCCTAAGCTGTTTCCTCTTGTACACATCTAATGATGTGCTGTGGCTTCAAATACCCCATCTTTCTTGTCTAAAATGTACAGGAATTTCATTAAATTTTTGAACTGACTAAAATTAAAACAGACTTGATCCCAACTCTGCTACCTAATAATGTCAGATATATCTAATGACCAGCATGGGTTTTTAGACAATACAAAAACAAGTGCAATATCAAATTGTTTTTAATATAATCATAATGTTATTAATATATTTTTCTTGCTTTGCAGTGATTTTACTATTATTTCTGAGGGCCAGCATGCAAATAGGTAAATGCATTTATAATGGAATCAACCAACATGTAGCGAAACCCCGGCACTAATGCATACCTGTGCACTCCTATTCACTACAACAGACAATGTGGCGTTGAAGGGAGTGGCTATTCAGTCATCTCAGTGGACTAACACTGTAGCTCAACTTGCCATTGATGGGAACACAAATGCAAACTTTGCCGGTGGATCCTGCACCAGCACTTACGAGGAGACCAGCCCCTGGTGGAGAGTGGACCTCCTGGGTCAGTACAGGGTCACTGCTGTTTCCGTCACCAACAGACGAGATTGCTGTTCCAGCAGGATTGATGGTGCTGAGATTCACATTGGTAACTCACTGGAGAACAACGGCATTGACAACCCTAGGTAAACTAATGTTAACACAACGTTTTTTTAACATTCTTTTCTACTACGTTGTGTGTTTTATCTTTTAAAACCCTGCCCACACATGCAAACAGATACAATATAATTTATTCATCAACGCTACTCTTATATCTTGGCTTCTATGTACTTACCTGAGGTTTCATCTAGTTTCCTCTCCTTAGGTTCACCGTCTTAATCCCGTGTGTCTATATTTTACATTGGCTATACCAACAGTGTTATAACACAAGTTTCTGGGGAAACAGTTACAGAATTAAAGACACATGTTTAGCTCAGTTTTCAAGTCCAAGCATATATATTATTTGGTTAATGTTGGTAAAAAATTTCGATAAGGGTTCATTAATTACCATTAACGAATGTAGAAGTTAATTATTTTGTGGCCCCTTAAGTAAACTGATGATTTATCACACATTAATAATCACTAACTAACAAGATAAGTTCATGTTCTGTCTCAACATGAACAAATGACACTACACACTGTTAATGCATTTGTAAATCATTAATAAATTAATGGTTATCATTATTAACTGTTTGATCATATCATTGTTCATCATCCATTCATGTTAACTACTGCCTTTGTTATTGGTAGTTCATGTACCCTTATCGGAAAGTGTTACTTTAAGGTTTATATCCAAAGCAAACCCAATAACACATCACCGACACTTACAGTTCCTGGTTCGCCTTCATGCTTGTAATATTGGATGCTCTTCAAAGGGAGTGTACTTTATGCATATTACTAGTAAAACTAGAAATGTGGTTAGGGAGAAAGCTACGTAAATACATCCTATGAAGGCCATTTCTTTACATTGACACCAGGCCAGTCAAAGATAACTAGCCCACGGCTATCAACTTTTCTACTAATTGTGTTTTTTATAGTCATTTTCTATTGTTCCCAGATGTGCTGTAATCTCCGACATCCCAGCAGGACAGACCTACACATTCCAGTGTAATGAGATGGAGGGTCGATACGTTGTTTTGGTCATCCCTGGACAGGCAAAATATCTAACCCTATGTGAAGTGGCAGTATATGGTACCGCTCCATTTTCAGCTGGTTCACATACACAAACAAATATGGTCAGAGTTAACAAACCTGGCTGCACTACTATATGCTTCTATTCTGCTTCATATAGATGGACTAGAAGAAAGAAACACAACGGTGGAAAGTGTTTCATTTGTCTGACATATTGTAGTCTGTCACATATTGACAGTTTGTCACCATCAAAGAGAGGCAGGACACGAGGCACTGAGTGAGTGAAGGGAAACAGACATTTATCCTTTCTACAAAAAAATCTAAAACAAAAGGAGGCTAAACACAAACTGAGGCACAACTGGCACAAACAATGATCAATCAATCACATTTAATTTAATCACATTTATTTAATAAAGCCCTTTTTACATCAGCAGTGATCCACATCAGGTCTAGAAACTACTCTACTTAAATAGGGTCCCCAATTAGAGACAACGCAAGACAGCTGCCCATAATTGGGGACAATAAAAAATTTAGCACATAGAAATGACTAGAGGCACCTCTGTGGTTGGACCCAGACTGTGACCCCCAGGTAAATAGAGATGCCTAAAGGACCCCAGCCAGGACCTGACAGATTTCCCACCCCTACTAAGCTATTTTTCCACAGCTTCAGAAAGATGTTTAACAGGGACTTATCATTACAATGAATATGTGAAGGCTTCAAATACAACACTGTACCCCTCAGAACGTAATGAGCTGCCCTAATCCCATACTACATATATGTGACATTAGTCACCGTAGCTCAGGGTTGTCTTCCCTCGCCACCACAAATCACATTCATCCTCAGTATCCGCAGGAATCAAACACAAACCCTGCTGCTATTATCTTGTCCTGTTAGGCTATCTTGCTACGACTCAGCAGGTGGTGAGATTGAAACTGGCCCAAAAGGACCAGAACATGAACCTGACTGATCCGGTTTTGCAGGAGGCCATCTTGCAGCAGGTGGGTCTCACCTTGTCTTCTGTTCTGAGAAGTGACATCTACTCTGGTAAATCATTAAGGCCCAAACTCATGGGCTATGCATAACATCTCTTCATTATCTTCAGTGGCCACAATAACTATTTTGACTAGCCTAGGCTTCGAACTATGGGCTGCATTCAAAAGCAGTATGCTTCATGAATAACATTTATTTTGCCATTAATTTAGCAAAAGTTCACAATGAAGATTTAATACAGGCAGATTGGCTGGTCATTTCCTGCTTTACTGTAAATGTGCCCCTCCTTGGATATTTGTATTCTGACCCTGTCACCTCCCAAATCCCAATTGAATCTACAGATGTGCCTGTCATCTATATCAAAAAAAGAATGTTCCCAACATACAGCATTCTGCCCTTGTTCATGTTTATCACTGCCTATGACTGATTGTTATAATATCTTAGACAGTTTTCAGCCGTTATGAAGGCATATATTGGGGAAGATATATTAGCCAGGGCTAAATGCATGGTTGGAAGGTAAGTTAGTATAAATATGTTTTTGTTTATATCAGATAAAGACTCAGCTGACTGAGAATGGAATGCCTGATGATGTCACTGTGAGATGGAAAACCGAGCCTGATGGAAAGATTTTCCAGATAGAGGAAAACGGGAAGAACAAAGGAAAATGTCAAGTCTGAATGCAAATTTATAAATAATATTACTGAAGAAACTATTTTGGAATGTTCTATAAACATTTGACTAACCAAAAACAACATTACATTCTGAAGATATTTATTGATACATAATGCAAAACTCTATTTGATTTTGGTTTTGGATATACTGTATTGCTTTTGTCAAAAAAATTGTACTTCCTTGCTTACTGTACTTTAAATCACTTTCTTATTTCTCATTTTGTAAGTGTGAACAGCTGTCTTCTAGAAGTCTTAAAGCTGATCTCCTGCCTGTCAGTTTTCAATAAACACTTGCAATGAACTTGCTTAAAATTAGTTCTCTTAATTTATGTGCCACAGATATTTGGGTGCTGTCATTGGAAGTTGTCACTGCAATGTTTAGGGTTTGGGAAATGTAATTCCTGGTACTTATTGATTGGTGTGATTTGGCCTCTTCGCACCTTCTCAAGCGCGGGCGTAAGAGCTTCCTGCTACACTGAGAGACAGGTGGCTCAGTCTGCTGTCATACCGTAATGACTGTTTTTCACTTAAGAGCTGGTGTGGAAAATGCTAGTTCGGCTCCAGGTCCTGACACACATCTGTACAATCTCACCACCCCTATCGGAGGTTATTTCTCATCCAGCCCAAGGCACTGATCTGATGGAGCCCCAGTATTTGCTTCCCGTGGCTCCAGTGGTCGCAGACACTTCATGAATGGTGATGGGAAGCACATGTCTCCTCATGGAAATGCCCCCTTTATATAAGGGCTTCCTGTTAAAATAACATATATGGAAAGCTGGTTGGAGCTGTGTCCTGAGATCTGAGGAGTCCTGGCAGTGGGGTTAATTATAATTCTTCAAATCAAAAACACAACCTGCAGTTCTATCATTTGATTTTGACAGTTTTGCTTTGGCACAATTCTGAAATGATCATTTATATTTTCAAAACATGTGCACACCTCCAAACCACTGGGCACTTGTTCACAACAAGTTCTCATTCTTTTAAACAGTTTTCAAATGTTAGAGCACATCTTTGCAAATAGGTAAATACAGTTGTCTACAATTTTAACAATTACCAATTGAATACATCTTGCTGATCAAAACTGATTGTTGTGTCTCAGTTGAGTAGTTGTACTCTCAAAGACATGTAGGAATTATTTCATTGTGTAAGTCATCACATGCCCAATAGTCCATTCTTTTGTCACAAACTGACAGGCATATGTGCAATTAATAAAATTACAGAAACATTAAGCTTTTGTAACGTCTGCTAAAAAGGTAAATTGCATGTCAGGTGAAACTTAAACTTTAATAATGAATGGCTAGGTTGTATGGGTATACAGTGAGGGAAATTGTAGGTTTATTTTAACGGTGAGAGAGAGAGAATAACAACAAAAAAATCCAGAAAAACCCATGTCAAAAATGTTTAATCGATTTGCATTGAAATGAGGGAAGTAAAGTATTTGATCTCCTCTCAATCAGAAAGATTTCTGGCACCCAGGTGTTTTTTCTACAGATAACAAGCTGAGATTACGAGCACACTCTTAAATGGAGAATGGTGAAGAATCTTCCCAGAACTACACAGGAGAATCTTCTCAATGATCGCAGTTGAGACCATAGTCACCAAGGAAACAATGGGTAACACAATACGCCGTGAAGGACTGAAATCCTGCAGCGCCTGCAAGGTACCCCTGCTCAAGAAATCACAAGTACAGGCTCATCGGAAGTTTGCCAATGAACATCTGAATGATTCAGAGATCTCAGTGAATGTGTTGTGGTCAGATGAGACCAATATCAGGCTCAACTCGCTGTGTTTGGAGGAAGAGGAATGCTGGCTGTGACCCCAAGAACAACATCCCCACCGTCAAACACGGAGGTGGATACATCATGCTTTGGGTGTATTTTTCTACTAAGGGGACAGAACAACTTTGCCGCATCTAAGGATAACTGGACGGGGCCATGCACGGTCAAATCTGGGGTGAGAACCTCAATCCCTCAGCCAGGGCACTGAAAATGGGTCATGGTTGGATATTCCAGCATGACAATGACCCAAAACACACAGACAAGGCAGCAAAGGAGTGGCTCAAGAAGAGGCACGTTAAAGTCCTGAAGTCTCCAGACTTTAATCCCATTGAAAATCTGTGGACGGAGCTGAAGGTTTGAGTTGTCAAACATCAGCCTCAACCTTAATGACTTGGAGAAGATTTGCAAAGAGGAATGGGACAAAATCCCTCCTGAGATGTGTGCAAACCTGGTGGACAACTACATGAAACATCTGACCTCAGTGCCAACAAGGGTTTTGCAATCAAGTACTAATTCATGTTTTGCAGAGGGTTTGAATACTTATTTCCCTCATTAAAATGCAAATTAATTCATAGCATTTTTTACATGTGTTTTTTTCTGGATTTTTTGTTGTCATTCTGTCTCTTACTCTTAAAATAATCCTACCATTGAAATTAAAGACTGATCATGTCTTTGTCAGTGGGCAAACGTACAGAATACTTTTTTCCCTCACTGTGTACACCGATCAGCCATAACATTATGACCACTGACAGGTGACATGAATAACAATGATTATCTCGTTATCATGGTATCTGTCAGTGGGTGGTATATATTGGGCACGAAGTTCTCTCCTCAAAATAGATGTGTCAGAAGCAGGTAAAACAGACATTAAAGGATCTGCTGGGACATTTTGAGTCCTGTACATTCATGTGGATGTTACATTGACGCGTACCACCTACCTAAGCATTGGTGCAGACCATGTGCACCCTTTCATGTCAACAGTATTCCCTGATGGCATTGGCCTCTTTCAGTAGGATATTGTGCCCTGCCACAACACAAAATAATTTTCAGGAATGGTTTGAGAAACACAACAATTTCAAGGTATTGACTTTGCTTCCGAATTCCCCCGATCGCCATCCAATTAAGCATCTGTGGGATGTGCTGGACAAACCTCAAAACATTTTCAGAATGTGTTAATTTATTTTAATATAACCTCACGTCAATGCTGATAAAACCAAATTAATGGTATTCTGCAGAGCAAGAAATTGACCTCTGAACCTTCCACATGTTTACTGCTTGTTAAGACGATCAGCTTGAGGTGGTGACTTTGTTATGGGAATGAGATGGGAATTTTACTTGATGACAACATTTCTTTTTAATTGCATATTCAACAGCTCGCAAAAGAATATCAGCTAAAGAATTTCATTTAAAAAATATGACTTTCTTTTATTTTTAAGATAAGAGGGCTCATATCAACTACTTTTAAATCAATACTGGACTATGGTGATATTTTAGATATGAAGGCTTCTTCTGAGTGTTTGGGATCAATTGACTTCTATTACCATGGAGCACTGAGATTTATTTTAAACTGAAAGGCACTTACACACCATTAAAATGTATTTGCTGGGGTTGGCTGGCCTTCCCTAGTCACCCAGAGACTCAGTCACTGGTACACTTTTATTTACATAGACATTCTGGGTTTTCTACCTTCTTATTTGAGCATTTTTATTCTGCAGAAATGTGGTGGATACTCTTTGTTTGCATGGCTTTATTCTGCTAACTGTCCCAATTTCTCATAGTAAATTTGTCAGGAATGTGAGCAGGAACCCAAGCGCGGATTGGAAGGGCGAGGGGGGAGTGACAGGAAGAGAGATCGGAGTTAGAGGATCGATACACTGACAGCCAGCAGAGGTACTGACCGGTGGCAGGCAGATTAGTCAGGGACAGACAGAAGGTCGGTACATGGGCTGTGAACAGAAGTACAGACAGGTAGCAGGCAGAGTAGTTGGGGACAGGCAGAAGGTCGGTCCACGGGCGGACAACAGAAATACAGACAGGTAGCAGGCGGAGTAGTTGGGGACGGGCAGAAGGTCGGTCCACGGGCGGACAACAGAAATACAGACAGGTAGCAGGCGGAGTAGTTGGGGACGGGCAGAAGGTCGGTACACAGTAATCCCACACTGACCGTAGACTCACGAGTGGCTAGGAAGTGAATGTGATTAACGACCATGATCCAGCAGGGAAGACTTGACAGGGATCCATAGAAATACTGTTGGAGAGGAGGTAAGTGGAGACAGGTGTGTGGTAGTTGATTGGGAACAGGTGTGAGAGTGGGTGATGACAAACAGGTGGGCGACCCCAGCTCAGGGAGGCAAGGACATGACAGAACTTGGAAAAAGTGTATTCATGTAATCTGTGCCATCAGTTTGGAAGGCCTAACAAAATAGTTTTGAATTGGAACTTGTCCCACTTGGTGTTTTTAAATCATTGACACACTTTGAGCCTGATTGCTTGACTTGTCAATGTTTTTAATTTGCTGTTTGTATGGTTCTGAATCAAGATTTGTTTCTTTGGTATTTCATTATTAGAGTATTTGTATTTGTTTTTTGTATTTTAGTCATTATGTAATGAATTGCTTCTGCCTATCTTGGACAGAATGTTATGGAAAAAAGATGACTGATGTCAGTGAGCTATAAAAAAAATATTAAATAAATAAATAAATACATTATTGGTATACTATATTATTCCAAATCTTATTTCATAGTTTTGTCTTCACTATTACCCTACAATGTGAAGAACTGATAAACTAAGGACATACCCACGAAAGAGTTGTGTCCATAATTCTGACTGATGGTACTAATAGTAAATGACAAGTTACGTTACTATCTCCATAAATAATACTCCCTCTGCTGATAATGAAAGGTATTACATGAAGAACACTAGTGAGAGCCGGGTCATGGCCTAGAGGCCGATTGGAGCTGGCCCGTGTTTGGCACCGGTGGAAAAAAGGCATAGATGTCCCAACAATATCACCATCATGTACTGTGTGTTAAGCTTCAATGTTCTATATATTCTTAGAATCTATTCTTATCTCGAAAATGGGCTAGTGCTTTTAGTGTCATTTTGAAACAAAATGCAATGACATGTAGTATACAATCAAAAAGGGAAAAGATATTCATAGAGTGTTACGTCCAATGGACTGTCTTTGTTGTGTGTGTGCTGTCTCTTTGTTCTATTCCCAGGTGTGGTGAGTTGCTGATGACGTGGGCGGGGCCATCAATCCAATCATTGATCCCCACAGGCCAATCCCCAGCAGTTTACGCCCTATAAAGACGTTCCGTTTTTTTTAGATTAGCGTGTCTTTGTTTGAAGAAAATTGAGAGTAAGTGTGAGACTTGTATGTGTAAACCAGACTTGTCCCAGACCTGCATGGAGTAGGGTTAGGTAGATACCCTGGAGTCTATATACACCCGTAGGTAACCCACTGTTATTTACACTAGGTAAGACGCCAGCAGCTGTCGCCCAGTGGTTTTTGTAGCAGTGATGTAAGTTGTGTGTTAGGTTAGCTTGTAGCAGGCAGGTTTAGAGGTGTACGGAAGCTCAGGGTCTTTATGTATTCTTTCTTTGATTTGACAGACCGTTGGCACTACCCTACTCCTGTACCTTTCACCTGCTGCCCTCTTTCCCTTGTTGAACTGTTGTTTCTTTGTTCTTTGTTATATACTTTTTACAGACAACAAAACCCCACCAGATGGGCAATGTCTACATGGTTGTCTTGCTTCTCCTTGATCCACCTTCAGCCAGGACAGTCACCCCTTTTCAGTAGGCCCCTATCCAGTGTGCTCAATCTTGGGTGGTTGCATTCTCCTTCTCACCCACAAGCCGTTGGAGGGGGCGTAACATAGAGGAAAATGGTATTTCTATTTTGCAGATGTCGTTGCAGTTGATTGGATTGTCAGATAGGTTTTTTTCTGGATGTACGGTACATTATATCCATCTAACATCATGTTCTTCATTAACCCTTTCTTTCCCTGTGTTATCCAGCAAAAAAACATTAAAATAAAACCTTTTAAAGTAAATGGTTGACATTTATCATAAATAAAACATGAGCATTTTAATTATATGTCAGTGTTCTTTGCTTCATGGACAACTACAATTTTAGATAGTTACTGGATATTGAATTCCATGTTATTTTTCTTTGATACTGAAAATGCCATACTATTTTTATCATCCTCAAACATGCTAATTAATAAACGGTTTATATTACACGGGAAACAAACGTTAGCATGTGAATTAAGTTAATTCACATGCTAACGAGTTAATTTAACCACATATCAACTTACATTTTTAATAATGTCCTTTGCCATAAATCAATATTAGAATGATGCAGTTCACAATAACAAAAATATTAAAATATGGAACATTCAGATTTGTTTGAATCCAAATGTCATTTCTGATATAACATTAATTGGTGTGAAGTGATTTGGAGTGTTTTCTTACATGATTAAAATATATTGATAGTCTTGTTCATGGGGTTACGGACCTGGTCTACCTTACACAACCTGAATCTCATCACACACAGTCTCTTCTCATTGTAATGTTGGTTACAAGCTGACATATACATTGAGGGGCGTGTTTACCTAGCAAAGCCAAGACAGTAACCCCCATGCCAAATGGTCAAAGTAAACATTCCTGTAGTTATCAGAGCGCAACCTACAGAGTTTCTAGACAGAGATGTTTTTCATTATCTAGGCAAATTCACTTCCAATGAAACGTACATTCATTTTGTAATTGTTAATGCTCAGATCCAACAATTACCATTCTTAAGTTTTCTTAATTTCCACCCTAATGTTGAGTTGATGTTTAGATCAAATAAGCACATTTTTACAAACGCTCCTAGGATGATCCCAAACAACCTCTCCCATTGATTCAGGGTAGCCTATTACTAACGGTTCAAATTTTGTGTTCAGACTGGTCTCAACTGTGGTAAGTTCACCAACACAAGCAAATTCAGTTTTGGTATAATGAAACATTAAGAGAAAGCTAAATATATTTTCCTCTCAGTAGCTTTAATGTTGAAGTGTATGGTTTTCAAACCAACTGAAGTGAGGGTAGAGCCCCAAAGTCATCCCCCATTTTTGCTGATAGAACAATCAACAAAACCACAGATATGGTCAAAGAAAAATGCATAAAAGTAGAGTTTGGCTGGCCACCACTATTTGGAATAAACATTAATGTATGTTTGTGAATTCCCTAAAATTTAGGAGGTCCATCAAGACAGTTTTTGAGCCATGAAGTAGTTTGGCCATTGTCCTGTAAAAATGCTAAATCTGTGTGTTGTAGCTATGCTAATATAGTTGTCCTAGTGGTTGCAGTGGGTACACCACTGGACCTGGAGTTTTCACTCCTATAATTTAGTTGTGTAGCTTATCCCCTGGGGGGCGGTCCATATTTTAGTCCCTACTACAGATTCTGTAGTTTTTCATGTCGGTCCTGAAAAGAGGGCCAGTGCGGGTTCAGGATGGCGCCTCCTGTGGCCGTATGTGTCATTGTTCTGCATTCACTTATGGTGTCACTTTCCATTGACTTCATGGAGTGAAGGCGGGAGGGATGTAATGATATGATAATTGATTAAGATTGGAAAGAGTTGAGCTTAGGGCTCAAGGCAAATCAAATTTGTACTTATAAGGAGATAAATTAAAAAAAACAGTTTTCCTGTTTACATAGTTATAACGCAGCATTGACATTTGTTGTTTTCCATTTACAGGATGTTGTCTTTTAATTGGTACATTTTTTGTTTGAAGTAATGTCTAACAGTTTTATGGTTGAATAGAGTAATCTAACCATTTCTGATCTGGCTAGGCAAAGTCAAGTCTGACAATCTTATTCCACTGCTAGCTGCTATCGGCCATTAATATAGCACAAGCAGTCAAACAACAACCAAGCCAGCTCTGGATTGAAAAGAATATTTGACAGACTTTTCTGGAAAATTGTCTGAATAGGGCGACCGCTTCACTCTGATGATGGAACTTTTGAGATCCACAAGTTTTCCGGATTGATCTATTGTCTTCATTGTTGGGAGTTGACGGAACCATACCCAGTGGATGAAGTCCGATGGACTGTTGAACCCCACAAATCGTTGTTTTGCAGTTATACTTTCAACAGATCGGGACATCACAACCCCTTTTCTGATGATACATCACATCATTGCCTGGACACAGACAACTGAGTGTGTGAGTACCAGCAACATCAAGAAGGATTTTTACAACAACGCTGGTCGAATATGTTCCAAATCTTCCTGACCACTCAGAACGATGCCAGGGTCAGATCCCTCGGTTTCACACCCTTTTTCTAGATGAATCATCAACAGCGAGATGAGAGTAGAATCCACCTGAAGGACTCCACATACTACAGGTCAGAGAAACACGGGACAGTTGACTGGACAGGTCACATGGTTCCATCACAGTGGGAGACACTGTTGTGGTATTAACGTTGAATTAGTGAAATGTCGGAAACTCACTTTTCCTTTACACACCTACACTGACTTGTTAGGACAACCAAGCAATTTGTTGGGTCCACATCACACTGACTGCAATAACTGATAATGGAACATTTCATCACTGATACAAGACAGAAGACTAAAGACTATAGATTATACACTAATACTTAATTCTTCTTAGAATGGACTGAATATATTTCAGTTCAAGATTGAATCCACTTAGCAGGTGAGTCAGAAATTAAAATGTGAAATCATTTCTGATATAAATTCATTTTAAATTAGCATGTAGTTGACCTATACTCAATAAACATTACTAGAGTCTAGAAATTAGACAAAGAGTAAGAATAAGTTCTGTTGGATAACTGGTTTGGTCAAACAGGAACAAGTATTAATTGAAGAAAAAATGTGGATACTCTCAAAACAGACAGTGGTCAGCGACAGGAAGACAGCGATACTGGAAAGTGAGGAAGGAAAGAAAAGCAATGAGATGGACGAACAAGAGAAAGATAGACCCAGAGAAATGGAGGGGCTGCTGAGAATGAGAAGGGAGATTGGGACAAGATAGATATCCAAATGGCTAAACAAAAGATACAGAAAATAATGATATTGGCAAAGTCAGCGAAGGTGATTGTGGACTGTACAAGGATGTTAGCTGAGAATGAAAGGGAGAGAAATAAGTTAGAGGAACAGAGAGAAAGCTTAGTGGTAGACAAAGAAAAGATTGATGACAAATGACAAACCTGAAGATGAAGAACATACTGTGTTTGGGCAAGTTAGGAAAGTTGATGGTTAAGAACACAAGACTGTTAGCTGAGAATGAAAAGGCCAGAGACATGTTAGAGAAAAAAACATGCAGCAGCAGACAGACAAACATTGCTGGACAAGATAGCAGAGGAGGAATTTGTGTACCTGCCCAAGGTGGAGACGGTGACAGTGGAGATCAACAGAATGTCAGATGAGAATGAAAAGCCGGAGAGGGTCAGAGAGAGGAACAGATGGAACTGTATCAGAAAGGGTTTGGAGACAGCATTGGCCAAAGCAGAACAGGAAAAGAACCAGACACTAGTAGCCTGGAAGAAGGAAAGGGTGGGTGGGCCAGGGTCACCGCTTGACTGCAAAATCTCTGTGATGAACAAGGAAAAAGATAGCTGAAGGAGAAGAGGAGATGAAGAATAGGAGCACGCAAGCAGCAGAGAATTAGATGACTGAGCTAAGAGAGGACGGTGATAGAGGCTCTGGAAAGAGAAAAGATGATGCTTCTGAACCAGCATGAAGATGAGAAGAGCGGATGGGAGATGAAAGAGTGAGAAGGAAAAGGAGAGGTTGGTGCTTACAGGAGAGTGGGATGGAAAAAACAGTGAAATTGAGAAAAATAAGGAAACAGATAAGAGATAGAAATGGAAGTTATGTTGGAGAGGATGAAGGATGCCCACATTCAGCTTTATCACATGCAGACTGTCCTTAGGTTCAGAGAACAAGAACAGAACCAGGTACATTACTCCATTTAACCAGTCAAAGTTCAGGTCACATGTCACCTAAATGTCATACTATCATATTCAGTAGATTGTCATCCACGCTGGAGGAGTGAGATTAATATTTCAGATAACTATTTAACATAGAACATGGGTTTTGTCTTTCAGAAGAAAACAAAGTGATCCCAAGAAGCAAATGAGAAGCAGGAGAAAAAGGAAAGGAAAATAGAGAGATCCTGGAGAAGAAGACAAAGAGATGCTCAGAGCCAAAAAAGAAGAGCACGAGCACAAAGTGAGGGAGAGTAAAGGGATGGGTGAAAGTCCATCTGGATGAGGTGTCAAGGCAATATGACCAAAGGAAACAGAAAGAGAAGGAAAGAAAATGGTGTTGGAAATGGCACATGGCAAAGAACATTCTAAAAAAACATCAAAAGTAAATGGTTTACATTCATTTCAAATAAATAAAACAACATGAGCATTTTAATTATTTGTCATTGTTCATTGCTATATGGACAAATAAAAGCATAAAAGGTTACTGGATATTGCAATCCATGTAAACTTTGCTGGGAGACATTGTGTTTTATGTACTATATTTATCATCCTCACTCAGAATTGCTTAATTAGTGGTTCTCATTACATGGGAAACAGTTTTTTATTACTTATGTTTACCACACACTCACATAAGTTCTTAATAATGTCCCTTTTTACATTGTGCCATACACCCATGCCTGAGTGATGAACATAAATATGGATTTACATGACAGGGCAACATTTACATTTGTTTAAATCCGGATGAAATTTCAATGAAATTTCAAAATACATGCATTTTTATCATAATACATGCACTGTAGTCAATGGCAATAGATGCTGCAGCAAAATGGGTCCTCCCTCAACCAACCACTCAACCTGTCACGGTGCTGGGAGTAGGACACAGGCGCAGAGACGTAGCAGTGGAAATAATCCATGTTTTATTAATGAAAATAAAGAGGAAAAAAAAACTATAGCAGCTTACCGTGACTGGGTATTGGCAACCAGAAGCAAAAACCCATAATGATCCACACACAGTGTGCCCAAACATTCACATAAATGGGTTACACAATTAGAAGCAATGATCTACACCTGCCTCCATTTGGGGAGACCAAACTTAAATAGAGATGCCTAGAGGCACCTTCTTTTGTCTAGTCCTGACTATGGCCCCAGACCAGTGCAGAGATGGCTAGGGGCATAGCCAGGACGTGACACAACCCTACTAACTTGCTCGTTGCCCTCCGATGTCATGGGCTGCAGAAGAAAGTTAGAAGGTGAATTTCCAAAGAGTGGGAAAGAGGTAAGAGGATGGAAAATCTCATCAACTTTGAGACACACTTTCTACTGTATGATGCAAAACAAAACATTTAAATATAGTTACAGGGGACTGTGGATGGGAAACATTCCTATTTCATATTTTTATTAGTATCCATGTAGTAGAGAAGAATTATTCACTGTCACAATCGTGATGAAGTGGAGCGAAAAGACCAGGCGCGGACAAGAGTGGCGGTCGATTAAAATCTTTATTTGAACAGAAAAAGAAAACGAAGAGCACTTGTAAATAACTGATATAAAGTAAACAGGCAAACGAAATGAAACTCATCACTAACATCGGCACAAAATGGAACAATAACTGACAAATGAAGAGAGCGGAGGAGAAACATTTAGACACATACTAATGACCTCATTTAGATTGGTGTGAGTGACAACTGGAGACAAGACAAATTAAGGTGACCGGGATGAGTTCATGGTCGGACAGCTGTCCGTCACCTCACCATCATATTCACTATGAAATCCTCAGGTAGATGTACTTGAACAAATAATTTCTTACATGCTTACATAATCACTCCTATTTAAAACATTTCTGTAATTATGCAACAAAAATATACAGTACCTGTCAAAAGTTGACACACCAACTCAAGGGTTTTCAGTTTGAGTATTTTCCACATTGCAGAATAATAGCAAAGACATAAAAACTATGAAAGAACACATGAAATCATGTAGCAACATAAAAAGGGTTAAACAGCACAAAAAACATTAGTTTCCACGCTTCCTTCTCTCAACCGGGTTCATAAGGTAGTCACCTGCAATGCTTTTCATTTAACAGATGCGCCTTGGTAGAAGTTACTCAAATGAGGCAGTGTAGAGAACATAGAAGACCTGGTCGTTTTGCCTGCTGCTTTGAGTGTATTCTACCATTAATAAGTGCCACCCATTCATTGTTTGCCCAGGGAAGCTCTCTCTCTCTCCCACAGACACACACACACACACACACACACACACACACACACACACACACGCGCGCAATTGCTCCAGTATTCGCTTACACGTCTTTGTCTCTCAGTTCTAATTTCTCTCCATGTCTTACTTCAAATACATAACATATATGTATACTGTGGCTGTTTCTTTGTGGCATTGAGAGAGTTGGCTGTGTGATTGGAAGTATATGTGGCACTGCTATAACTTTAACTAATCAGTGCATGAAGGACAAGCATTGGACATTGTGAAGGAAGCAGCCTGATAGTAACAGTGGCGTTGTCAAACCAGTTCCTTTGTCTCGCTGTCTAATAGTTAGAAACTGACTCTGAGGCTTTTGGCATGGGATCTTGTGCTTTGATCTCATATTTGTCTCTGCCTCTTTTACTGGATATGTTAGGCTGTACAGTTGAGAAAAGGCAGGTGGTGAGGGTAAGGCTGACCCAAAAGGACCAGAACAAGAATCAGAACAAAGACCAGAACATGGACCTGACTGATCCTGATGTGGTTCTAAAGTTCTCTTCCTCCTTGAGGAACACCTCTTCAGCACAATGTGATCAAGGGCTATCATGTCCTACAGTTTTGCCTGTCATGTGTCGTTATATCCGATTATACCCATGTTCAATAGAAATATATGTACAAACACTCATATGTTAGAAAATAAATAGGGGAAATGTGCATTGTTTATTGTCTAGTTGTTCTATGTGCTCTTCAGATTAAGACGGAGCTGAATGAAAAGGGGATGTCAGATGACGTCAAACTGCAATGGAAGGAACCGCCCGACCTTTCACAAAGATGAAAAGGGGAAGAAGACAGGAGAAGTAACTCAACCAAGTTTCTAAAGGATGATGTGTAAATATTGTTATAACCAGTAAGTTAATAAACCCCATGTTGGTCCCTTTAATTCTTCCCTATTATCACATTCAGGGAATAAATTCCACCCTAACCCACACTAGCTAGGTTGTATTACAGACAATTTCATGTGGACTAGATTGTGTACTGATAACTATTATAAATTGTTCACACACAAATTCCAAGATGTTGTAATATTAAAAATGTTTTCATTATACGTTTATTGTTATTTCTCAGTTTAAACGTCTGAACCTTTTTGTTCAGGCATTTATGCCAATCACCTTGGTAAACACTGCTAATATGTTTGAATAGTAGGTGAGGCTATGGAAATTACCTGTTGTCAGAGGTTTCTGAACGGCAACTCAGCCATTTTGCTTTACCTGGGAAGTGGTTTGATTGGGCAATATGTCATGTGTAGTGTTATTTTCATCTCAGCAATCTTAATTAAGCGGAGACAACCAGTAACTGTAGCCAGACCATATCAACTCAACAGGTTCATACCATTGACTTGATTCATACTTGTATTATGTTGGTTTCATACAGACGTAGATCCAGGAGACATAGATAATCATAGAATGTCGGTTGCCCAGACAACTTGGTGAAAACTCACACACAACATCTGCAACACGTTACTAACTCTGCTCTCCCAATAGGGAATAGAGTCCTGTTCACCTTTACAAGACAAGGAGGTGGTGACCCCTGCTATTTAGACGTTCCCCCAAAAAGGAGACTTCTTCTAGTGGTTTCTGCTAGGCCCAAGGCCTAGTCTTACACATATAAACGGGGACTGGATCCTTGCTTGGCCCACATTCTGTTCATTATGATGTGCCTGGATACAGAGAAAGGAAAGACATTGACCATGGAAGACAGGTATTGTCATTCATCATTTATACATTAGATCAACAGATCTCTAAAGGATTAAGCAAAGTAATGAAATAAATGTTCACTAGAATTTTTTTTTTCTCGCATAGAGAACCTCCTCCTCAGATATCTTCGAGTCTGTTGATAAAATAAGTCATATGGAATATCAATCGAAATAAGGCAAAAATCCTGAGCCAAACCCACTGTAGTTCTGCTGACACACACGGTAACAGTTTATAACGACACAGGAAATTTGGGCAGTGGGGTGGGATGGGGTGGGAGTGAAACTATAACAAATCACTCCAAATACATCACCCCTGTTGCCAAGTTTTCTCACTAAACATCTGTGTTTAGGACAGATTGAATAACCATCAGTTTGATACCTGTGTAGAAAAGATACAATGACGTCCAGAATCCCCCTCTCTTAATGACGCACCAGTTTGGATGACTGCCAACACTGAGTGTGGACTTCTGCAGATGGAACCTCTCCGGGGAGCTGGCATCATCCACACGGTTGTGTCCTATTGGCCACAAACCTGAGGACGCTGCCGAAGCTACAGTACAGTCACAGATATGGACTCCACCTGAATTCTGTTGGATAACATTGGAACATGGACTACCACTCTTGACTACAGGAATGCAAATTAGACAATCAAGAAACTCCCACCCCTAGTGGCCAACTTACCAACCATCATCGCACCATTGTTCCCTGTAAGCGACATGGTTCTCGACGGGTTCTGGTCATTCCTTCTCTGGGTTTTCCCCGTCAAAAGGCAGCAATACCAACAGACCCATCTGGCGCAAGACCTTAACAGCGATATGTTCCCCGGCTCTGCATGGACACCAGCTCGATATCCCCGCAGTGAACTCTGTCATCATTGTTAAGAATGATAATGTGATAAAGGCGAATGTGATATGTTAATAATGTTAATGTGATATGTTATGGTTGATGTAGAAATTGAGGAGGAAGTTGGAAGAAGAAAGGTGCCGAATTAAGCTGCAACAGGCTGGGGAGGGGGAGTCATGTACCACAAGTGCTACAGTAACAGGATATGACATGTTATTGGTTAAGGGGGGGCTGACCCGAGATCCGCGCCTTATGATCCGAGGCAAGACAAGGAGGAATCTGAGTACTCACGTCCTAGCGAGTCAGAAATAATGTATATGTAGGGGGTAGATTAGGGACGGGGCGGGAACTAAAAAGGCTATAAAAACCGCACTGGGGGAGGTAACTTCAGACTTGTTGGAAAGCTTGTCTCCAGATATATCTGATTGGGTATTCAATAAAACTGGTTATTGATTATAATATCGTTCTCTTCCTTATTGGGTTCTTCTCATCAACTTACTCGGGTGAAGCAGGTTGGCTTCAACATCATTCAGCATATAGATGTACTCCGTCCAACCCTATCACTCTCTGAACGTTTTCTCGGAAACTTTCTCTCATCTGTACCCTAGTCACGCATGTGAAATAGCACGTTTGGGTTTCTTAAAAGTGTTATTTAGGGACTGTGGGAATATTGTTGGGATATATTCCAGTCCACAGATATTGTAATGACGTAATGGGCGTAACACAATACGCGTCTCACAACACAACTCAGTCAGAGGAAGATTGTATTCGGTTCCTGTCGTGCCCATACACATACACACTACCTCAGAGGCAATAGCAGACAAGGGCAAGATGTGACTCATTTGCCCGCCAGGAGATGTCAGCAGAAGTACTCTCCTTCTGAAACGACTGCAGACTGTGTAAGGTCTGTGTGCTGTACACCACATAGTGACTGAGTATAGCAAAATGGGAAGGCTATACCATCCATTAAGATGTGTTTGCATCTACAATAAATACAATAAATATCTCGTCTCTCCACTTTTGTATCTCGGGTCCAATTCCCAAAAACATTTATATTGATTTTGTACACTAGGAAACCGGCAGGGTAACGTTGATTCTTCATGATAATTCCAAGCGAGATTAAAATGTTCATTCTCCCTATCTAACCCAGGGAGTAAAACAACCAAAGTCCTGTCAGTGATTTTTTTTCCAGTTACCTGCACTCAAACGACTGGAAATGTTTTATTTTTTATCCAGAATGGGTTGGGGTTAAGTGACCTGACAGGAATGGTGTGGTTGTGAACAAAGTCCCGCCCTTAACCAGGAACAACTAGGATGTATAACGTACTGCCAAACACACCTGTTTTGACCAAGACTGGACCGAAAACATTTTCTTCTGCTCACCTGAGTCTTACTAATCACAGGTGAGCCATAGTAATATTAGCATATTGTATTATGCATAATAACTGTATTCTATGTAGCAAACAAAATACATTTTACCCAGTTGTACTAATAGCATCGCCGCCTGTTTTGTTAGAGTGAATCTTTTGATATTGCATTGTGGAGGAGTGAAGGACCCTGTTTTTTAATCCTCTTAAAAAAATAAAACATTGCATAGAAATATACATACACTCTTGAAAGAGATTGCTACTCAAATTATAGAAAACACAGCAGTAGAGAGTTTCCTGTCGTGTCACCATTCCTGAACCAGATCAGCAGCATTCTGTTGTGGTGATTTACAACAGAAACAAAACTCCCAAATATTCACACAAAGAACCCAATGAGTATTTTGGCAGCAGGGATTGATAATACATCAAAAATATACAAATAAGCAATTTTTAAGTACTCTCCCTTCAATCCTGATTCATATAACATAAGTTCTGATTCTATTTTTTACGGACAACTCAATCCAGTTTAAAGGCCTTATGATTCCTCTGTTAAAACATAGGTCCATATTGTTTTCATAGAGTGAAAGCAGGAGCTCATTTAAACTCTAAAACATGACAATAAAGACCATTTACGCAAAAATAGAATGAGATTATTCAAAATGACAACACCCAATATCCCCAAGGCACCATTTCTCATTAAAGTCATTAACTTCCTCCTGTCTGAGGTAAACGTAAACGTACGGACTTGGCAAATGTTCGCAAAGATATTTTTTTTTATATAATTGAATTTAATTGCACATCATAGTCCATAAACAGGCTGTAATTGAGTGAAAGTTTGTTCTCTTGATTCCTGAGCTCTACAACAAAATGTTCTCTTCTCTGTCTTCCTTGCTGTCTGAAGGCATGGTTTCTTTGCTGTCTGAAGAGCAGTTCCGGTGCTGTATCTGCATGGACATCTTCATCAACCCTGTCTCTATACCGTGTGGCCACAACTTCTGCCTGGCCTGCATCCGAGGCTACTGGGACAGCGGCGGCCGCATCGAGTGCCCGCTATGCAAGGAGCGCTTCCGCCGGCGGCCCGAGTTACGCATCAACCGGGCTTTCAAGGACATCACCGAGCACTTTAAGACCTCGCTGAAGGTGATACACGGACGAGTGAAAGTACAAAGACAGAACTCATGGCTGTGTTCAGCTGGTGAGGGAAGATTCTTTTTAGACCTAAGTGACCTGGTAAAGGGAGTTTCATTTAGATGTTAATAAAGAACTTCCCTCCCTGGTGAACATGAAGTCTTGATTTACTTTTTACACTGCATATGATACATTTAATATTACTATTAGAACTAATATTTTGTTATAGAGTTAAATAATGGTTGTATGTATGTATGTTGATAAAGGTCAAAGCTAGGCAGGTAGAGGAAGGAGATGGTCAGGATCAACTAGCATCAACAACACAAAGTTCCCCAGGGCTCGATTCTGAGCCCGAAGCGGTTTCCTGCGACGTTTGCACCGGGACCAAGCAGAGGGCTGTGAAGTCCTGCCTGGTGTGTCAGGTGTCCTACTGCCAGATCCACCTCGGTCCTCACCAGAGAGAGACGGCCCTTCAGCGGCACAGGCTGACGGACCCGGCCATCTTCACCACGCGCGGCCTGTGCAGGAAACACGAGCAGCCCCTCAATCTCTTCTGCAAAAACGACCAGATACCCGTGTGTGCAAGATGCACCGAGGCTGACCACAAGGGCCACAACACTATCCCTATGGAGAGGGAGAGCAAAAAGATGAGGGCAAGTTGAACATCTCACACCTGGGTCTCCATACATAAAATCTTGGCAAATTTGGCATGTTCTCAATAACAAATGAGAATTCCGGGATAGAGGGAAGCAATTTCTGTATCATGCAGTAATCTTATATTCTGTCCCATGTCCTTTGCAGACTCAGGTGAAGAAGATGAATGGAGATTTGCTGATGCTGGTCCAGGACCGAGTGAGGAAGTTGGAAGGCATCAGACACTCAGTGAGGCTTAGCAGAGTGAGTAATAAACCCGTGACTCAGCAGTCGCACTGAATCCCTATGGTTCTAAAAAATATGCATAATGTGTTTTCAGTCTAGTTATTTTCCTTTTGTTTGCTTTCGTAGTTAAGTTCTGAACAAGAGATTGAGGGCAGTGTGCTTGTTTTCACTGCACTGGTGCATTCCGTCGAGAGAAGCCAGGCTGAGCTAATCGAGGCGATAGAGAAGAAGCAGAAAGCAGCAGAACGGAGGGCAGAGGAACTCATTAAAGACCTGGAGCAGGAAATCAACGAACTGAAGAGGAGAAGCTCTGAGCTGGAGCAGCTCTCACACACTGTGGACGACCTCCACGTTCTACAGGTCCGTTTTAGTGAAGACTTGTAATTCCCAAAATGTGATAAATGAATTTGTACTGAGTTGAACTATACTGCACTAAATGACATTGAATGCGATCTGATTTATCCACAGTGATTCATATGTTTGTTTTTCATCCTGTGGTAGAGTTTCCCATCTCTTTCTACCCCTCCACTTACCAAAGACTGGTCTGAGATCAGTGTCAGTTCCACTGTGTGCATTGACACTGCGAGAACTGTTATGTCTCAGGTAGTGGACACCTGTCGAGACCTTGAAAAGAGATTGTGTGAAGTTGGTTAGTATCTCTGTTAGTGTTTATCCCACAACTATGTTACAAATAGAGCAACAGATTGTTCACACTTTTCTTGATGTCTTCCTAGAACTGCAAAGAATCCAGCAATATGCAGGTATGTCTGTGAGCTTCTTTTTTTAAATGAATATATGAATCAATTCCCCCAAAAAATAAACGTTCATGAATGAACAAATCAATGATAAATGATTGTGTCAATTAATGAGGCCGTGACTCGCACAACCTGCATTTTTGAATGTACCGTAACTTAAATCTTTAGCGGAGGTCACTCTGGATCCAGCAACAGCCTCCCCCTGGGTCGTCCTATCGCCTGATGGGAAGCAGGTGAGTCTGGGATACCAGCGGAACCACTGCACGCCAGCTGTGGCCGACGATCCGCGGAGGTTTGACTCCTGCGTCTGTGTGCTGGGAAGACAAGGCTTCACCACTGGGAGACACTACTGGGTGGTGCAGGTGGGTGTCGATGTGACAACATAAACACAACCACATGTGAGCTGAGCTGCTGCAAACAAATGCATCCTATCGAGTCTTAATTGAATAGAGAGACGCAGGTGTACAGGTATGAAAACGTTTTTAAAAAGTTTTGAGGAAAACATTCCTATCTGAGGGATGATCTTTATAGCCAGCTGCTTTGATGACATGTAGCTCTCTAAATTGTTTAAAATGTCCAATGCTTTCAGAGCAGCCTTGATTGAACCTTGAGTACATAGTAGATTTCAGTAACATATCAACGACCGTAAATTATCTGCGATAGTACATTATCAACTTCAGTAGCGTATCATCTAAGGTAATTTATCACCTACAGTACATTAGCACCTACAGAAAATGACCGGCAACAGTAAATGACAGCAATACTTGCAAGTCACATTCAACATTACAGCACAGGAAAAGCAAATATGTTTTATATTGTCAACCGTTTCCTGCAGGTGGGTGACAAGACAGACTGGGACGTTGGGGTGGCTAGAGAGTCTGTCAACCGGAAGGGGAGCGTCGCGGTGAGGCCCGACCAAGGCTACTGGGCGGTGTGTCGGAGGAAAGGCTGTCTCAGCGCCTGCGCCGGACCCTCCGTGCCCCTCAGACTAAATGACAAGCCTGAGAGGGTGGGAGTGTTCCTGGATTATGAGGACGGCCTGGTGTCCTTTTACAATGTGGACGAAAGAGCTCACCTTTATAGTTACAGGGGTTGTGGCTTTGGCGAAACCCTGTATCCGTACTTTAACCCATGTCTCCATGACAATGGGAAGAACACCGACCCGTTGGTCATCTGTTCTGTCGAAAAGGATGAAGGGCCCATGCAGGAAGTTGTAAGATCAGAGGTCCCACCAGCGGCCCTGTCGCCGCCTGGGAGAAGTCGTCAATCAACCGTTCGCGCTGCCTCACATCAGGCATCGTTGCATCGTTAATCAGAACATGAGAATGACTGAATATGAAAGTATAATTCATTTGTAATCACGTTTGTTCGACTTATTCATGCGCCGCTGAGCAAATTCTCCCTGTTTTTTCCCGCGTTAATCTGCTTGAAGAGAAGGAAAGACACTCAGACAATAGAGCCAAGAGGCTGAAGTGTGGAACAAATTTGAGGTTGTGGGATGACAAAACTGATGGAATATGATGCGTGAGATAAAAATAAATGTCTGTTTGAATACAGAGGCTCCCTGGCAGAGAGAGATGCAGAGAGAGATGGGAAGGTAACGAGAGAGGAGGGTTGAAGAGAGGGGATTGGGGAGATTGAGACGGGAGGGGGAGAGAGAGTGAAAATAAGAGTGGAAGTGCGAGAGCGCAAGCGAGAGTAAAAGAGATGTTAAAGTGCAATCTGCCTCTTGGGATGGAGTAACTTCCTTGTTGCTACATGCTATGAATCAGGAATCACACTTGTTGCAACAGGTAAGATTTTATGTTGTTTGTTTACATTTTCACTGGTATAAAATGTATTGATTGTCCCAGTTACCATGGTATATATCTGTGAAAACCAGTGTATATATCATAATAAATTGTGCTATATTGTCCTATCATATTTCTGTCCAGTTATTACTATTTGCTTACTTCATGTTGGTCTCTTATAATGTTAATTTGGTGATAAAAACACAGTTTTCCACAAAAAGGGAAGATTTAGTCATTGGATGAAACTGTATAATTTGAACTAAGGGACTTGACAGTCTCCTATGCCGAAATAACTTTAAACAATGGAAATTAGTATGGGATGTGTAGTTTGGCTTGTACATTAAAGTATATGGAATATAAGGACACAGGTATTTGAGCGCATATTTGCGGCTTTTCGTGTGTGTGTGTGTGTGAGTGTGTGATTGTGTGTGTGTGTAAAGGAATGTGTGGACAGCGTGGACCCTACAGATGGTCACTCAGTATTGATGATTCAGGCCTCTCCTCTCTCCTGCCTCTTTCCTCCCCTCCTCCTGTGTCCAGCTGGCTGTGATCAAATCAGTCCCTACTGTCCCAGCCTCCCTCCCTCTACAGGCCTATCCGTCACTTAAACTACCTTCACCTCCACTTCTTACCATACCTCTCCTACACACTCAAATGCTTTATTACACCTGTTCACTACATTTGCTTTAGGTCTTTAAGGTCTAAGAATATTTTTGCCTAATAAGTTTGCTAGAAGTCATTTTCTGTGTTGGTAGCATGAGTCTTCCTCAACTAATCACTTTCTGTTCTGAATCTCTCTCTGGGTCAGGGTTGGCCTGTGAATGAAAGAGATGTCCTAACCCTGATTCTTTGGAATGCTCAGACTGCATTTGTAATTTGTTAACACAGACAGGGGCCCTGGACTAACTTGGCCAAACCTGGAGAAAGTTTTGGTTGCATCCCAAGGTGGGTTCCCAGGGATTGGACATCCACCATCCACTTTGTTGATTCTGTGAGTTTGGATTAATTGGTCACCTGGGACATAACTTTCTTGGAGTCAAATACATTCAACTAACCTCTGGATTCCAACAGGATTGAAACAGCAATATAGCTGAATACTGCGGGGTTGAGACAAGAAGACTTAACAGGCAGCTATTTATTTCTGTTGGACATATTTTTTTAAATATTGTTTTCTGTTCGGTAACTTTGTGTGGAACTTTTCCAACGGTCCAAAAAAACGACATCCAAAAAAAGACCAAAGACACCACAACCATTTGAGACACAATGCCCTGCATTCCTTCTCCTTGTTCATCTGTGCCCCTCCCTCTATTGCCTTTATTCCTTGGACTGATTGTCTTCCTCCAATGGGGTCCTCTGGGGGCCAGGGCTCAGAATGACACTGAACCAATCGTGTTGGAGGGGAAGTGTCTGGTCGTTTGTGACTCTACCCCTACGTCGGAACCTTCCGGTAACGCGTTGGGAATGTCGGTCCGGTCAGGAACCGGTCGAGTGGCATTCTCCGCGGTCAGGAACACTAACCATGAACCCTCAGAGATGAGCAACCGCACTATGACCATTTACTTTGACCAGGTCAGTGACGCCGTGCTATGACAGTGGTACATTTGTACAGGCTTGAAAAGGAAACATGTATCAATGTTTCTTTTTTGCTCTCTCACTCACCACCCCATCTCTCAGATCCTGGTGAATGTGGGCAGCCATTTTGACCCGGCACGCAGCATCTTCGTGGCTCCGAGGAAAGGCGTCTACAGTTTCTGCTTCCATGTGGTCAAAGTGTACAACCGTCAGACAATACAGGTTTGGGATACAAATATAAAAATGAATGGATGGACAGTGTATTCTATCCAGGCCCAGGGCCGGTTCTAGGCATAAGCAACACGAGCAGCTGCTTAGGGCCCCTGAGCACTAAGGGGGCCCCAGCTGCCAGGGAGCCTCTTGCTTAGGGTCCCTAAAATGTCTAGAACCGGAACTGTCCCTTCCTCTCCTTTCAATTCTCCCAGTTAAGCTTTCACTGGTGACCAAAGAATCTCTCCCATTCCTCTACCTGCCACACCTTCTCACCTCTCACTGTCTCTCTCTTTTTCTCTTTAATGCTGTCTACCTCCCTTTGCCTCCCTCTCTACCTCCTACCCTTGATGCCACACCTTTCCCTCTCTCTCAGGTGAGTTTGGTATTGAACGGACACCCGGTCATTTCAGCATTTGCCGGGGACCAGGACGTAACCCGAGAAGCAGCCACCAATGCCGGGTTGGTGACCATGGAGAAAGGAGACAAGGCTTACCTCAAACTGGAGAGGGGGAACCTGATGGGGGGTTGGAAATACTCCACATTTTCTGGGTTTCTGGTGTTTCCTTTGTAGAGGGAGGGGGGAGGGACATAGTTTGGGTCAGGGGTCGGAGTCTGTACGTGGGATGGTTAAGTGTACATATACATTTACCTTTGTATGAGAACATCCAGAATTTGCCCATTTTGCATTGAACTTTTGCTCACACTGCTTTGCGGTTCAAAGGTTCCCTCAGCAAAACTGAGCACCACTGAAGAATTTGTGACAACCGGTTTGGAAGACATTTTCTCTTGCGGACATCGACCTGACCTTTCTGTTTACAATGTGCATCTATGTCATGTGGCTGAATCTAACGATGCTGTAACTTGTACATCTTCTGCTTGTGTATGTCATATATGATGTCTCGTGTTGCCCGCATGCAAACAACTGAAATACATGCTGATAAAAAAAATATAGTCATACAAAATAAAGCCTTGTGGATTGTCACTTGTGGAACAAGCTGCTATAAACTGTAAGTATAATAGTCAACCTCATCCCCATATTCAATACTCCTGTCTGAAATAATGATGGCTGAAAATCGAACCCATAATAAAAGACCCGGTGATACTTTCACCTTCTGTGATTATTGCACTTGTTAGTAAATAGAGCAGCCACCTTCGGCCTCCTGAGGGGAGGATTCTGGGACTCGCCCTGGTGGATCCGGACACAGATGGGGTTTTTGGCGCGAGGCGTTGTGCGTGCCTACGCGTGGGTGTTTCTGGTGCCAGGAACCTGTGGGTTTCACACCCGTACAATGTCGCGACCGATTTGTCTCACTGCTCGAAGACACAGTGTAGGACTTCTCAGCACATCGGCGTCTGTTTGTAATTCAAAGATGTTAGTATGAGTCACCACAATAGTAGCAGGGCTAAACAGAGAGTAATCTTTCAGCATATTTATTATTGGGTGGTATTTTTTTTACTTACATTTTTTTTATGCAATGTCCATCTTAATATTTGATGTAGGTAATTATCAGCACCTTCGGTGAGATCAGCAAAAAGGCAAATTGAACAAATACTAATCCACACAGTATTTTTGTTTATGGTCATAATTCAACATTATGACCACTGACAGGGGAAGTGAATAACACTGATACACCAATCAGCCACAACATTATGACCACTGACAGGTGAAGTGAATAACACTGATACACCCATCAGCCATAACATTATGAACACTGACAGGTGAAGTGAATAACACTGATACACCCATCAGCCATAGCATTATGACCACTGACAGGTGAAGTAAATGCCAATTTCGTCATCATGGCAATTGTGGTTGGGATATATGGTTGTACCCATAATAAAGGTTAATTTAAGTATAGTGATCATATGACCCCATTTATTATAACTTTGTTGTTTGGCTCCTATTGAAAACATTTTAATAATTGAATGGCCAAAAGTTTACATACCCTTGAATGTTTGGCCTTGTTACAGACACACAAGGTGACACATACAGGTGAAAATGGCAATTAAAGGCCAATTTCCCACATCTGTGGCATTTTAAATTGAATTTAATGTCTGTGTATAGTCAATGAGTTTGTTAGCTTTCACATAGATGCATTGAGCAGGCTAGATACTGAGCCATGAGGACCAGAAATAAACTGTCAAAAGACATGAGTAACAATGTAATGGAACTATATAAAGTAAGAGAAGGATAAAAAAAAGATATCCAAAGCCTTGCAAATGCCAGTCAGTACTGTTCAATCACTTATTTAGAAGTGGAAAATTCTGGGATCTCTTTATACCAAGCCAAGGTCAGATAGACCAAGAAAGATTTCAGGAGCACAGTACAGTAAAGGATCTGTGCACTTTTGACAAGGGCCAAATTGTGACGGTCAGACGACTGGGTCAGAGCATCTCCAAAACTGCAGCCCTTTGTGGAGTCCAGTCAGTGTCCATGCTGACCCTTGTCCACTGCTGAAAGTGCCTAAAATGGGCATGTGAGCTTCAGAAGGGAAGCACAGAGCAATGGAAGGTGACTTGGTCTGATGAATCACATTTCCTTTTACATCACGTGGATGGCCAGGTAAATGTGCGTCACATACCAAGAGAACATATGGCATGAGGATGCACTATGGGAAGGAAGCAAGCCGGAGGATGCAGTGTGATGCTTTGGTCAATGTTCTACTGGGACACCTTGAGTCCTGTACATTCATGTGGATGTTACTTTGACACGTACCACCTACCTGGGCATTGTTACAGACCATGTGTACCCTTTCATGGCAACAGTATTCCCTGATGACATTGGCATCTTTCAGCAGGAGAATGCACCCTGCCACAAGACTTAAAGGATCTGCTGCTAACATCTTGGTACCAGACACCACAGCACACCTTCCGAGGTCTAGTGGAGTCCATGCCTTGATGGGTCAGGGCTGTTTTGGTGGCAAAAGGGGGACGTACCCAATATTAAGCAAGTGGTCATAATGTAATTGGCTAATCAGTGTCAGTCCCGTAAGTATTGCATTTTTGCCAGACCGGGTACCGCCAATGTTATTCTACCGAGATGCCAATGATAGTCTACCGAGATGCCAATGTTAGTCTACCGAGATGCCAATGTTAGTCTACCGAGATGCCAATGTTAGTCTACCGAGATGCCAATGTTAGTCTACCGAGATGCCAATGTTAGTCTACCGAGATGCCAATGTTAGTCTACCGAGATGCCAATGTTAGTCTACCGAGATGCCAATGTTAGTCTACTGAGATGCCAATGTTAGTCTACTGAGATGCCAATGTTACTCTACTGAGATGCCAATGTTAGTCTACTGAGATTGCATGTCTATGTGCTGGATTTTATGCACCTTTGAACAATAGGTGTGGCTGAAACAATCAGTAGTAGGGGAGTCCTCATACTTGTAGTCATATAGTGTTCCTGTTCTAAAACGCAGCATGTAACAGATTACAAAGGAAATAGATATTGAAATTTCTCATCTGAATACTGAACCAACATCATTTATGAAATAGTACCACTTTATTACTGGTGTCCTTACAAATACAATTATATAGCATTGATAATAGCTACATAAAATGTAAAATGTTTCATCACCTGTTACCACTTTGTTTGTACAAACATATAAAAATACAAAAATGAGAGAACTGGCATCCACCGCAGGCCCACTTTAGGAGCAAATCTAACAAAATCATAAAGGAAAGAAATGTGTCAAAGAATCACAGCATGTAGAGTTAACTCTGTATGTGCTTTCTTCCCAAATAAAATGTAATAGATGAAGTGACAGATTAAGATGAGACAAAGGGTGTTTCCAGTGGGAGACTTCACACTGGCATAAAGCTACAGTAGAAGTGTTCCATTTCATTACGGCTCAGAATCTTTCTGGTTCCTTGGCTGTGCTCCTGGTAAGTTAACACGAGACGGCGCTGTAGGGTTTCGGTGTCGTTTTTGTTTTGGTAGAACTCCGATGTACATTTGGTTGTTGTGTCCGATCTGAAGTGCCGTTACATTGCTCATGACGATGCTCGGTCCACCTGGATGAATATAAGATTAGCAATGCATCTCATCTTATCTCTTAAATCCACATCATCCTTAACACGTATTCAAGGACAAGGCTCTATCTCATTTGAAAAGGAGGAAATGCTACCTTGTAAAGTTTTGTAAATGACGGATGGCAGACAGGAAGGACAACCGAGAAAAGGCCGCAGAAAGAAGCGGAGGGTGTCTTGTAAACATACATTTGAAATACCTCTTAACCGACACATCAGAATATGGACTACGGGCTCTAATACCTGCAGAATGAAATGCAGGAACAGGACTGGAATGCTGGCGCTAAAATGTGAAATGAGAGAAAATACAGTTATTATTGTCAAGACTATCAGGGGTCACTTTGTAGCCTACGACACGAACATTCCTCATCACTGGTTTCAAGGATTCTGTCAAATAGTTCCAAGTTCAAAAGATTTATTAGTCATTTGCAACAAGTTTTCCCAATGAAATCCTTGTTTTTCCTACTTCCGCCAGTGCAGTTCCATGTTAAGAAAGTAAGTAATATAAAAATAAGAAAACACAAACTATTAATATTAACACTATACAAAAACATGCATCAATAATAATAACTACACAACTGTACAACCGTCATGCAATGTAAAAGTGACAGGTGTGCATAGGACTATGGATGGAAGGGGTTCCTGAATTAAGCAGCCTTACAGCCTGATGAAAGAAACTGTCCCATAGTCTGTTCGTTTTGGACGGAATACTACTAATAAAACATTTCAGAGTTCTTTTAACTGTATGATGGGTATTTTGGATCACAGTTCCCTAAAGAAATGACACTGCACCTGTATTGGCCCAGCTTGATTTTGACCATACGCAGAGAGGGAAGCCATTTGTTTGGGTAAGGGGGGTGATATCTTCGATTTCGTTGTAGATTTATGATCTGCACTTGACACGGTGGTTGGATGAGGTAACGAATGCTCTGTGAGGGAAACAAAAATCAACATATTGTGATCAGGTGGACTTACAAATATTTCCCTTTGCGATCTAATTAATTGTTAGGCAACCTCCAACAAAATGCCTTGTTTTTTACTTGGCATCCCCAACACAACCCCTCATTGGTTACTGGACCAGGCTACACATCAACTTAATTTTACCTTTGGGTTTCTGCTTCCCAGTCAAATCACCAGCTGTTTCCTGTTGCAACAAAGTGAGGTTATTTATCTTCGTCTTGTGTCGTGTACAAACAGATATAGAATTAGTAGAATGGGCCTGGAACCTCTAAATCTGTCTGAACTTGTCAATTTGACTAAAAAACATGCTATATACAGTATTATTGTGATTCAATCATTTCCATGTGTGAACGACTTATTCAAAGACTGCTAACTGATTCGACTCATGTAATGGTATGAATATATCGCAATGTCAATTGAGTAGATTTGTTCCACAAATCACAGCCCAGACTATTGGGAACACTTAGTCCATTTCCTTTTCAATATAAGAGCGAAGAGCTACCAATCAGTCCCTGTAATACCAAACGCAGAAGCTGGTCCTATGTTAAATAAAAGAGATCAAATCCCTCCTGTCCTAACCTAGTGTTGTTGAACCTGACTTCAGATCCGGTTCAAGACTACACAATTAAGACAACGTGAACTTGATTGGACCAGTACGTTGCAAATCCCACAGGAGGGGCTTCAAGAATAAGGTCAGAAGATAGAAGACAGAGGAAATTGGCGGCAGATCATTTAAAAACATCTAAATTAATCAAATGAGAGAAAAGCAGTTATATTATATTGTTTTCCTGCAATATATAGTAGATTTTTGACATTTATTTCTTTAATGACAATCTATTTGGGATGCTACCTAAATACAACAGTACAAGGTTAAGACAAGTGGTATTCTGATATACCTTAATACATTGCGCCACGACTCAACAAGAAACCAGGTTTAAGCTACAGCGCTGTTCATTAATTCATTTAATTATATTATCAATACAGAATGTCACATTACCGAGCCATATTCTAAATGGCCGCCAGTCCCCCCATTATGCCATAACTGAATTGAATGGGAACACCCACTTCCATTCTTTGTCATTTCTACGCCAGTAACAGAGACGTATTGACAGTAAGGAAGCATTGAATCAAAGCTATTTTCTTACGATTGATAGTATTTGGTAAAATAATGAATGGGCTTGAAATAAAAATATTCATTAAAAGCACATCTGACAATGTTCCCCCAGATGTTCCTTTAGGTACTGATCTATAATCCTCTGCTCCTAGGATATCAAATACAAAACTGACCAGGGTCAAATAGTCCCTTTGCACCACATACCTGTGTTGGGGGTGGTCCCGTGTGCACATACTTAGGGACCACTGGATTTGCTATGATAAAGGAATGGTGGAATTAAAAAATATATTTATAGGTACAAAATAAACGTTATTTGTGCTGTAATAAAAGGCCGTACCTGGTAGCTGTAATCTGGGGGAAATATGAAGATTTCTGACAGCTGATGTAACACTCCCTGAATCCTAGATGGACAGAAAGTAAAAAAGAGAACGAGTGAGAGAGTAGTGTTAGTTAGCTTTATTACAACCCACCCCACATTCTGTCTAGTGATGTTATGGTCATTTAGGTTGGTTGATAATAGAGCTGGCTAGTGCTCATTGGATATGACGATTTGTTAATAAAACTGTAAAGGGCTGTTTTGATATTATATGTTGGTTATTAATAGAGTTGGCAGTTCCGGTGTGGGTAATGTAGGGTGGATATTAATAGAGCTGGGTAATGCTGTTTTGGTAATGTTGGGTGATTATTAACAGAGCTGGCAAGCGCTGTTTTGTTAGTGTAGGGTGACTATTAAGAGTTGCCAAATGCTGTTATAGACATGTAGGACAGTTGTATGTAAAGCTAGATAGAGCTGTTATGGTGATGGAAGGTAATGGAACTTTGTCTCATTCTGTACCAGTATTTTCTTCACTTGATAGACAGCATCATTAATTCCTTGTTTGTGATACTCATACACCCTCTCTGTCACAGCAAGGCAGTCTAAAAACAAAAAATAGAGCCATTGGACATAATTAAATGGGTTTTAAAAACCTAACAAGTCAAACATAATGATAAGTAATAGAATAAACAAGAGAAATTAAAAGGTCACACAAAGTGTGTTGATTGTTTGATCTACACATCAGTAAGCTACTACAATATAGCTACAAAACCTGAAAATGTACAAAGTGCTATATCAAAATGCTATGTATAGAGTATAACATGATCACCTGTGTCAAGCAATATAAGATCTGAATTATTAGGTACAGTTGTGCTCAAAAGTTTGCATACCCTTGGAAAACTGGTAGTATATATAGCATTTGTACCAAAAACATGAGCAGGCAATACAAATCTTTTATTTCTGATGGGATTCACATTCAACTGTAGGTCATAACAGAATGGTACAATCATATCAATGACAGTGTGCAGTCTTGTAATAATTGTCTATGAGGCCCCAAATAATTGCAGGAGGTATAGCGGCCCATTAGTCTTAGCAAAATGCCTTCCAGGTCATGCACAATCTTTGGTTGTCTTGCATGAAACACATGTTTGAGCTCTCCCCAGAGCTGCCCAATGATAAAGGTCAGGAGACTGATGGCCACTCCAGAACAATCACCTTTTTCTGCTGTAACCACTGTAGTGTCAGCTTGGCCTTGTGCTTAGGGTCATTGTCGTGCTGGAATGTCCAAGAGCAGCATTTGTGCAGAAGAATACAAATTGTCTGACAGTATATTCTGATAACATCTTGCAATCAGTGTTCTCCAGATTCCTCGTGCCTTTAGAGCTCATACACCACCAAAACATCAGCGATCCACCACTCTACTCTACAGTGAGGATGGTATTCTGTTCACTATAGGCCCTCTCCAAACGCTTATGGTTGTTAAAATAAAGCTCAATTTTTTTCTCGTCACTCCAAATTACAGTGTGCAAGGAGCTATGAGGCATGTCAAGGTGTTGTCGTTCATATTGTAACCGGGCATTTTTGTGGCATTGGCCGAGTAAAGTTGTTTTTCTAGCTACTCGACCATGCTTATCATTGTTGTTCAAGTGTTTTCGTACTGTGCTCCTTGAAACAACCACACCTTTTTCCAGAGCAGCCTGTATTTCTTCTGAGGTTTCCTGGGGAGTTTTTCTTTTTGCCCCAAACAACTCTTCTGGCTATGATTGAACTGTACGAACGGTCAGTTGCAAGGCTTTGGATATCTTTTTATATCATCTTTTATCAGATTTACCATCTTTATAAAGTTCCATTAACTTGTTACGCAGGTCTTTTGACAGTTGTTTTCTGCTCCCCATGCCTCAGTATATAGCCTGCCCAGTACATCCATGTGAGAGCTAACAAACTCATTGACTATTTATACACGGACTCCAATTGCAATTTAAAAAGCCACAAGTATTGCAATTTTCACCTGTGTGTGTCACCTTGTGTATCTGTAACAAGGTCAAACATTCAAGGGTTTGTAACCTTTTAATCAGAGCCTTTGTTGATTTCTGTTATCATTATGATTTAAAAAGGAGCCAAACAACTATATGATAAAAAATGGCTTCATATGATCCCTATCCTTTTTTTATGATCAGTCATATTTTTTAAATCAATGCCAAAATGTCACAATTTCTGCCAGGGTATGCAAACTTATGTATATAACTATGACAACTGTAAATCATAGTGTTCCAAACAATTCTACCTCTGAAATTATAAAGCCTTTACAGTATGTGCTAACAAGCTGTTAACTATCAGAGAAAATGCAAGACTTTTTTTACTTTCTCACATCCCAACAGACTATTTAGCTTTCTTCAAGGTAACCTGAAGTAGAAACCATAAAAGAAGCATGTCTGCCTTCAAACTCAAATGAAAACATACACTTCTTTATGAGTTTTGATAAAATGTTTATAATCAATATACTGGAATACACAGTGCCCGTATGGACGTTTAAAAATATCAAATTGCTATTGCTGGGTAACATGCAGAGATGAATGAACCCTTGCTTTTGTCATTTGAGGTATCTCACGGTGGAGGAGGCTGGATAGATGCTTGTACAGTCCTCAGGTTAGGCAAGCCGTAAGTGAGGCAAAATATATGCTCAGCTGAAAACAATTCTCTGGTAGCACATTTTAGATTTGAGCTAAGGTCAGTAGAAAATAGCAAGCAGCAAGATGTTTTTTCTGTTATATGGAACAATGAAAGATACTGTGAAAGACACCCTTCGGGCTCTTGCCTTACCCAGGAATGAGGGTCTCGTGTTGGGCGTCTGATGCCAGCATCTTTCCATGAGGCCAACTAGTTCGCCCAGCCCTTCAGCCTGATCTGTGTCCACTGACTCCAAAGAGGGTCTATCCCCCTCTGGGATTCGGAACTTCACCATACTGGACGGGGCAACTAAAGATGGGGAGGTGGCAGGCAAACTTTAATGCTAATGTGAAAAACAGTTATACAGTCTATACAATGGTTAATGTGTGGTTGATAGTGGGATTCAGGACTAAATCACTCACATGGGTACGGCTCCTCCCCAGTGATAATGGACCAAAGCAGTATTCCGTAGCTATTAAGAAAGAGACCCTAGATCATTATCATGGCCCTCTAGGTCTTCAGTATCTCCACTGACCGGTGCATCAAGAAAATAGTGAAGTATGAATGGTATGAGGTGTGTATACCTATAGACGTCTGAAGCTCGAGTGGGCTTGTATTTAATGTCAAAAGACTCGGGTGGCATATAACTTAGTGTGCCGCCCTCCTCTCCTGTGTCCTTCCTGTTTGCTTTGGAAAGGCTATGGTAAACTCTGGATAGGCCAAAGTCTGTCAGCTGGAGGGAGAAGGCAGAGAGACAGAGACACGAAAACTCAGAAATCGGTTTATTCATTTCACCAATTTAGTACAGAGACCGGACCCCTCTTGGCCGCCAGAACCGCCTGAATTCACTGTGGCGACGGACTCCACAAGGTAAACGCTGACCCGATTGAATCACAATGCGGCTGCAGATTGGGAAGCGGTATACTCAAGGTGCAAACAAGTTCAGTTGTACTGGGTTAAGGTTTAAGGACGTGTCTTTGTCCTGTTCCTATAACCGCACTGTGAACTTTGACATGGAGCATTATTATTCTGAAAGGGTAGCCAATAAGAGATGTTCAGCAACAAGGTTCACAAACGCTGTGGTGTTCAAACATGGCATGATTGGAAAAAGATTCTCCTCGTCACTGACACCAGGTACCTGGGCTTGCCGAATCTGTCTGCCCGTTACTGGCTCTCGCCATTTGTCTTTGACCGCTTTCATAACCGAGCTGACCTAAAAAAATTCAGCCACTGAATGAAACCCTCGACACTTGTGCTTCCAATGCCCAGTGTGGGGGGGTGGTTGTTTCTGAGATACTGAAACCATGGCGCCTGGCATTGAAGATCACACCATGATCAAAGTTTCTCAGGAGAATCCATAGTAAGATAACAGCGGTATCGCTGCTAGCATGCCTAACAATAAAATGTAATAAAAGGGACTTGCCTTGGAGTGAAGGCTGTCGTCCAACAGCACATTGCTGGGCTTCAGGTCTAGGTGCAGCAGAGGCGGGTTTAGGTGGTGGAGGAAGTTCATGCCCAGAGCGACTTCATGGGCCAGACGGAAGGACAGAGGCCAGGGTGGGGGGCTGGAGAGATGCTCCTGGAGGGACGCCAGAGACCCCCTCTCCATAAACTGCAGACACAGGACAACTTAATTAGGAAAACAACTAGGACGTCCACACATTGTATATTTTTCAGACCGGCAAGATGTCTCATTCTCCGGATTATTTTCACATTTGAATACAAGAATATTGGTCAGCATGTACAACGGTAGCACTAAAATATTATCTGCAGTAAGTATTATTTACCTCCATGACCAGACCCAGCTGGCAGGAGAGACCAGCAAAGGGGGGACGACCCCGGTAAATACCCAGAATCCTGAGGACATTGGGGCTCCCTCCCTGGCGCATGAGATCTGCCTCTCTTAGTAGAGACGAGCAAGTGCTGATAGAGACAAAATGATTGACAGATATAATTAGCATATTACCATGGAAACAAAGAGTTGGGAAACTGGCATGTTGCCAAGGAAGTGTATTTGTAAAAGATGCCTCACTACAGAATCAAGAAACGAGCTGTAGACGCCCGTGGGCTGTTCTGGCTCAGACAATGCATACTTACATCAGTGAAACTTACCCATCATCAAAATGCAACAACTTGATGGCCACGTCCAAGCCCCATTCTACGTGTCTGGCTTTGTGGATCTGTCCAAAACCACCTGAGCCAATAAGACACCAGGTCTGCAGGCTGTCATCTCCAATCATCACAGGAACAGGAGAAGTGCACAGTTCCATATTGAATTTGAAGGCTATAAACATTTGAATTAGTGAAACCACAAATTTACAGAACTTAATGTTAAAAAAACACAATATGGCACAATGACTATTTGGTTGCCACTGCACCAAAATGCGATTTGGTTATAAACATAAAGCCAAAAATGAACGTGAGAAACACCATAAACTCTCTCAAACACTCAATATCTATGAATACTAAAATGGTCTCCTTTAGTATCCCTAAATACTAAAATGGTTTGCTTCCTTCAAACTAATTTTACTTCCTCAATTGTAACATTTCTCACGATTATATACAAATAAACTAGTCAGTATAACTGATTACGACTTACCTGTAGCCTACCTATGTGGTTATCATTCTCTATTCCAACAGCAACAATCGAACAATGGCGATTCGTCTGTGGTTTAGAAATCAATCATCTAAAACGGCTTCAGATTCCCGTGTTTCACTTCAACAATTAAATGACTAAGAGAGGGAGTTTGAGGAAGAGGGATGGACAGAGCTGACACGACGCACATTGCGTAAAATGGGTAACTCTGCAACCCGAACGCACATTTTCTTGTAAAAAGCGTATTTTCTAATTATAAGGGAAAAAATTGGAAATAGTTTCGACTAAATGGATGATGTATGTGTTACTTCGCTAACAATCATTGTAACAACTAAACTCGAATCTTTTGTGAGAAAAAGACATGGCAAATTCTAAATTATTAAAAATGTTTAAACCAAACATCTCATCCCCGGAAGTTTTCCTGACGCGTGTGACGTTAACGGAGTTTCCCTTTATTGCTCTGTTTACGCTCTCTTTTTATCGTAAAGGCAGCTGTAACTGCGCATTAATGTTTATTAGGTAAAAAACGTGTATTTGATCTATTTAAATACGCTATCCATGTGAAATCTGAGGAAAAAATTCTAATGCAGGAAAATACATAATGAAAATATATTGTGATGCGTGTGATTTAACCACATGAAGGGATGAGTTGGCGTTGCTGATACTCTAGACTTTACGTTGTTGTGACTGTTTCGATTTTAAAACCCACTGAACTCCTTGTAGACTACAATAAAATACAATTCTAAAATTGTATTTCCTCAGCACTTTCTGTCGCTGTTTTGAGTGTTTATAGTAATGTTTTACCTTTGATAATATAATTATATGACTACAGACCTAAGGACCAGGATTTCATTTTTGAAATCGAAACTTTGAGCCACACTAAAGGAGGATTGGCTTCCGGGGAAGGAAGAATGAGGTTTGAGAATAAGTTGAATTCGTAATACCATGAACTTTAACCAAAATAAAGTATTATGTAGTATACAAGATTGTGGTAAAGGAGATGTTATTCAATGTACCTGGTCCTTGTTCAGCAAGAGTTCAACTTGAACAACAGGGTTACAACAGAAATTCAGAGTCGAGTGGGGTAAGTTGTGCCACAGGGTTGTTATTAGTTCAGCCAATGTAATTATGTCAAGTAAACAATAGACAATGTTTCATTTGATCAAATGTTTAGGAACATGTATTTATTTCATGTTGTTTTTGACGAAAGTAATATCCACCTGACATTCGCTGAGCACATTTTATCATAGAAAGATTTGGACCTAACTTTGTTTACGCCTATGTACATTTCTAAATTCAACCGTACTTATAATAGGAAATTTAATTTATAGTTCTGCTGGAGTGATTTAAATTACTACATAGTCTTTATCGAAAATGTTTGGAAGCACTGAAGTTAAAGAAATGTCCAGTTACAGGTGTTAAAAATGCCAGAGGAAACTTTCAAATGTGTTGAAAGTCATGTACGTATGAAGTGAGATGGCAATTTGCATGTAGCGTAGATATTTGTTTTCACAGCACTTTGTGACGTGCTAAGTAGTTTGAAGGATGCATCCCAGTGTATTTCTCATTACTCGGAATACCCAAACACCCTGAATGGTGCATCGCCTCCAATGGCAAAGTCTGTTCTGGTGATTATGGATGGCTATGCCCACGACTAATGTTTTCACTTTTTGCAGCATATCTGCATGCTACTTCACTGTCCGTTGTAGCTACACGACGAGCGGCTGGTTTAAACGGAGTAAAGTCACGGATCATTCGTTTCCTGTAATACTTGCAAATTTGCTTTAATATCTATGGGTCCCAAAAACAATCACCCTGGCACATTAAATCTCTATGCGCTTGGCAGTTGATAACCAAATGCAATAAACAATACAGTGTCCACATTTACATGCAACGTCAGGATCTTATTGTTGCTAAGTGACCTTCACTGTTGACTAATCCTACTTCTATTGCTTCTTTGACGTCTCTAGCTCTTCACATTTGCCTCTGACAGAAGACCTGTTAATCAATCCTTTATTCAACTCTTGCTTTCAGACTCATTCAAGTGTTAGGTTATGTTTGTGTTCTAAATAATTGAACACAAGTGATCTTGTAATGGCCCAGATGCATTTTCGAGACATTTCACATAACCCAAACGCATGTGAGCAGCTAGAGGCTCTGCATCGAAGAACACTGTTATGAATGTGGGAAGCACATTTGCACCCCATTCCACATGCGTGTCAAGAAATGCAAATCTTATTCATTTACTTCTAGTGCCACTCCAGAGATAGACCCCTTTTTAGTTGGATGGCTTTGAAGATCCCCCCATGACATATTCCAATTGGATATCTTCTTGAGGCCACGGAGCACACGTCCTCCGTTCTGCACATACACAGAAACTAAGAAAGCCACATCCTGTTATTGCCACGGAGGCAAATGCATCAATTTCAACCACTATTCTTATACAGGTCATAAACAAATCTCCCAGATAACTGTTCTCTAATAGATCTCAATCAGCACATCCTTCCAGATAACCAGCTTTAACATGGTTCCATCAGCTCATCAAGAAGCAACATTTGCAGGAAGTAAATTAGGTCCCACTAATTGACTACATTAAAAATATAGGGGCATTTGTGACACACACATGAATGGAAACAGACCAAGTCCTGCCGCTGAGATGGCCATCAGGAACATGTAATTCCTGTGAAGATGATGGGAAATGCTCGATATGCTGCAGCTGAGATGGATGGTTGGGAGACAACAACAACAACAACAGCATGGATTTCAACATTAGAGTTTTTTCCCCCCCTGATTTTACAGCTGGAAATACTTGATTCCACAAATGGAGAATAAAGACTTAATTGACAACAACAAAATCAGTTGCAGTGTTTTCCATTAGGTGATATTTGATGCGATGTTGGAAATGTACATTTCAGTATGGAAGTGTCGTGACATTCCATCAAGACAAATGAATGTATCCTGGGACCCAAACTCAATCAATAAATCACATTTATTTGATAAAGCACTCTTTACATCAGCAGTTGTCACAAATTACTTTCACAAAACACCCAGCCTTAAACCCCAAGGCGCAAATAACAGTAGTGTTGAACTTCAGTGGCTAGGAAAAACTCCCTAAGAAGCCTGAAATTTAGGAAGAAACCTTGAGAGGAACCAGGCTCAGAGCTGTGACCAGTCCTCTTCTGGCTGTGCCGGGTGAATATATTAAGAATCCAAATAGTAATAGTTAATCGATGCATGTGTGCTGAGCCCAGAGTCTTTTTAAACCTTGTCCAGATCGGAGGCATGACCAGATGGACAAGGACAGGGACAGATGGGGAAGAGGGGCGGGTCAGCAGAGTGGCAACTGAAATCATCAGGTATTGTCTTGATCTTCAACACAACCAGTAGGACTTTGGACAGGGACTGCAACGAGTCAAGCCTCGAGCTCCGCAGGTGTGGCCAAAGACCTAGTTTAAAGTTTAAAACCATAGAAGACAGGGAAAATGTGGACCCTACTACCCCAGCACAATAATATAGCAGCGTAAGACCTTGGGGCTGAGACAGGGGGGTCCAGAGACACTGTGGCCCTGTCCGGGGTAGGCCCCAGACAGGGCCCAACGGGCAGGAAATTAATATCCCATCTAGTGTCCTTCGTACAGAGATAGTTAGTGCTTTCACACATTGTGTCAAGCTTAATTCAATTGCTTTTCATGCCCAATATCTTTCACAACTATCTGTAAATATTGGAACATTTAACAGCCCTATGTCCAAAAACATCAACACTGACAACCAAAAGAACAGTTTACTGAAAAACCCATATAGACAGCAAATTCTATATATTTTGTATTAATGTCAAGGTTCAAATTTAAGTAAAACAACAATTCTGAATTGATACTTACTGACAATATACTTCAGTTCTGAACAGGGATACAGTTCTAATCATATAACACAGGGAACATTGTAAAACAGTCATTAATCTACTAGTACTACATTAGTTCATTTTATCACTCCTCGGCCTTGCATGCAAACTTGAAGCTCTGTATTCTGAAATGGGTTCCTAGCTTTACCGATACACTGGATGTTTGGTCATACATTTTCATTTTTATTGTGTTTGAATGACTCATAACTAAGCAGTTCCCGCCCATCATTGCATTGTACACTTTCTGTTCTAAAGCTAGTGTAGAGAAAGAGAGAGGAACCAATTGCTGCATCTGTGTTTCGTGACAATTGAGCAGAAGGTGTGGTGTGGCTAATGTTCTGACTGAACTTAGCCATGCGACATGTTCTGACTGAACTTAGCCATGCCACACGTTCTGACTGAACTTAGCCATGCCACACGTTCTGACTGAACTTAGCCATGCTACACGTTCTGACCGAACTTAGCCATGCCACACGTTCTGACCGAACTTAGCCATGCTACACGTTCTGACCGAACTTAGCCATGCTACACGTTCTGACCGAACTTAGCCATGCTACACGTTCTGACCGAACTTAGCCATGCTACACGTTCTGACTGAACTTAGCCATGCGACATGTTCTGACTGAACTTAGCCATGCGACATGTTCTGACTGAACTTAGCTATGCTACACGTTCTGACTGAACTTAGCCATGCGACATGTTCTGACTGAACTTAGCCATGCGACATGTTCTGACTGAACTTAGCCATGCGACATGTTCTGACTGAACTTAGCTATGCTACAAGTTCTGACTGAACTTAGCCATGCGACATGTTCTGACTGAACTTAGCCATGCGACATGTTCTGACTGAACTTAGCCATGCTTGAATCTTGATCCAAGCAGACAACGATGTTTCTCTACATCAGTTTTAGCATGAAACAGAAATCTTGTAGTTGTCTGAGCTAGTCAAAATGTCTGCTTTGACTAAAGTTGAACTAGCGGAAAATTATGCAAATGTTCCGCAGCACAATGCAATGTATTATCACTGGGATACAATGCAAAATCATGGCCTTGTCTGTTAAAATGTTTAATAGAAATTGTCTTGGTTAGAATGTACACCACATTTTCCCTTGACAACTTGAAACGGTTCAAGTTACTTAACTCTTTCCTATAATTTCATTTAAAAACTGCTCGCAAGAGTAGAGAACCAGGAATCACACCCACTCTTCATGGCATTTCTATCCACAACTAACCAATGTTTTCATAATGAACATTCTCCTGAAATTTACTATCTATAATAGATCAGTGCCCTGGGCGATCCTTCAAATCTGGTCTCGCTGACCTATAGTGTTGTGTGTATCGATGTGTGATCTGGCTGAGGCATTTTAATCATTCATATTTGATTTAAGATTGCACTAACTCATATGGACCCCTCTCTTTCACCCTCTTTCATATCCCACTTTCTTTCCCCTTTCTCAGGGAGATCTGACATTTCTTCCATGGCTTCTGCCCTGAGCCATCTCTCTCCAATGACTGAAAGCTGGATTGATAAAAGAGTAGAAGGAGAGGAGCAGGTAGAGGATGAGTTTGCCTGCTCTGGGGCGCTACGCGGAGCCCTTCAGTCCTTCCAACCTTCAGTTGAGAGAATATTTCGGGTGACCTTTACGATCGGGAGAGAGGAAGATGCTGCGATACCACACGATGGACAGATCTGGCTCAAAATGATAGGAGGGAGGAAAGATGTCGAGAGTGCCAAAGTGAGTCAACCCGTGTTTTGAATTCAGAACCCATTATCTTGCGCCTACTTTGATGGTGTACTTTTTGTCGTTATGGTCTTGTGGTTTCTCTGACCTGGTCACGACCAGGGAACTCCCATCCCTATTTCATCAACAGTGACCAGGCCATGGATGTTTTGCCATTTAGGTTACATGGTCAGTGTTATGCTTGTTGTATACAAACATAACATGTTGAAACCTGTTCTTCTCCTCTAGTTGTTTGTGAAGGGGGTTGTGAACCAGGAGGCCCAGCAGGAGGTCCCATATCCAGTGTTCCTCCACTGTGTGTTCTGCGGAGCCCGGGGGCTGTTTACTGAATGCTTGATCAGGAACACCTCTGCTCACATTGTGGTAAGCATAGACCGGGGTTTGGCTAATGATGGTCCGTGGGACAAAACTGGCCCGCCAGCAATAATATCTGGCCCGCCAGCAATAATATCTGGCCCGCCAACAATAATATCTGGCCCGCCAACAATAATATCTGGCCTGCGGCACGATTGTTTTGACAGCGGCTGGTGCTGAAATAGATCTCAGTCATGACTGCAACATTTACTTAAACTCTTCCTCTTTAGTGATTTTGTCAACAAAATAAAAGTAGAAGAAAAACTCCAAAAAAGCAACAATCACTAAGTTCTGAAGTGCATTCATTTGTGTCTTGCTTGACACCTCTGAAATACTCAGTCATGTAGTAAACAGCAACAACTTCAGTGCAAATAAGACACACCGTATTCATGAAACTATGTAGGATGAAAGCATAGTTGTCTTTCCATTTATCTTTGAATGCCCTATTTTCGCTGTCAACTTTCCTCTTTAGTCTCTTTAATAGTGCCATTTTGTGTTTATAGTTTGCTTTAATGTTTAGCGCTGCACACGTAATAGGGTAGCCTACCTCCAGCACGCAAACAGTAAAATATTCAATGTAGTACGTGGGGATGCAAAGGAATAATTCAGAGAGTAAAAGTAGACTACGTCAAATATTCAATACACTAAGTTAGGCTCCGATATGTAACAGAAGCAAATTAAAATGATATACATTTATTATTCACAACATGAAACAGAAGCAAATTAAATAGATATACATTTATTATTCACAACATGAAAAGAGGAAATTAAACATAGCTCATTAAAGACATGACACAAACAGGCCAATAGTGGGCTTTTACAAGTTCTCTTTTATTTCTTGAGTTATTTTGATCCATTACGCATTTCCCAAATATGTAAGGCAAGTCTGTGTTGCAAGTTGGTGAATGAAGCTATTAGCTAGGTTAAGCCAACGTGTCAGTAGTACTGTATTAATTAATCCAGCACATAAGCCGGACACCGTCACACAACTGTGGCTTTTTGTTTCTACGGGATTTAACCACAAGGTAACCACAGCTGAATAAGCAGTTACAAAAGGCACTGTAACAGTCTGTAACAGGCAATGCTAGTTGCATTTTTCATCAGTTAATGTCTTAAATGATCCTTTGACTATATTCTGGCCCACCGTCTGGTGTCCGAAAAATTGGCCTGAAGCCTAACTTGCCGACCAGTGGCTTAGAGCGATGCACACGCTGGCATAGACACACACAGTCCAATTAATGGAGGGTCGATGTGCAAGAAATAAATCCTTGTTAGAGAAGGTTGGTTATGACCAAGAGAGATGGTCAGATTAGGACTAAACACACCTTTCTCTCTGTTCCTTCTAATTCTTCTTCCTTCAGGTTGGTTCCCCAGGGTTTCTTCTCATTTCAGGACAGGCAGAACCAGTGGTCAGGGCCTACTCTCTAATCACAGACCTGGTGGAGCGTTATGAGGGCACCCAGGGACGACGCACCGAGCCTGGGGATAGGGGATTAGATGAGACCCTGGATTCCCGTCGAGCCTTTAAATCCCTGGTAGAGACATGGGAAGACAGGCACACACTGGAACTCCTGGTTTTGCCAGGAGCTGTGAAGGAGACCTTACTAGAGCTGGTGAGGGAGTCTGGACCGGTATCCAACCTGGGTCATAGAGGTTTGCCGGGGCATGTCTCAAATCCTATTCCGGTTTTGGCTTCTAACTTGGGTCTTGGGGAGTCTTGGGAAAGAGTGGGTCCAATGGACAATGCTAACCGGAGACTATGGGATAGCCCATCCAGTGCCGCGGGACTAACATTTACAGATACCAGACCTGGAGATGCTAGGTATATTCAGGGAATTTCAACAACTAAACCTTCCGGACCCAACATCTCCAGCCAAGACCCTTGTCCACAGAACACCGGACAGCTTTCCCAACAGATGTTCTCCACCCCACCTGTACAAAGCAGAGATTTTAGCAGAGCAAAGACTCTGGTGGCAGCTGAGCACCGAGCAGCACCCAGAGATCCTCTCTTCCACTCTCCTCCCCAAACCGAGGACATTCGCGGTCGAGCGGAGGGGGCGGAGGAGGTGGCAGAGGAACAGGGAGAAGGGGAGGAGGAGATGGAGACAGAGTTGTTGTTGTCAGTAGGGAGTAAGGAGGAGTTTAGACTCCTGCTGAAGTTCTTCACGGCCATGGGATATGCGGAAGACGTGGTGCTGAGAGTTCTTGCCCGGACCGGACCCAAAGAAGCCTCCCAGATCCTGGACCTTGTGCAGCAGGAACAGGACCGCTCTGGAGTGACCATGAACCGCCCTGTTGAGATGGAGCACCGAGAGGGGGAGAACAGGGGAGATGAGGGGGCTGAGAGGGGAGGGAAAAAAGGGAAAGGAAACAGAAGCATGATGGAGGGGGAGATGAGGGGAGATGTGAAAGAAGGGGCAGGGAGTGAAGATGTGCAGAGAGAGGGGAGGAGTGGTAAAGAGGATGCAAGGTTTATAGCAACCACGGATGCAAATTCTACGGCGGGAAACCAGGAAAGACACAAGGAGGCTGGGGAGGGCGGCGAGGCAAACAGGGAGAGCGGTGAGGGAGGAAATGATGAGGATTTTGTCTTGGGGGTACTTAAGAGAGCGGCGGCCAGCTGTGGATACACAGAAGAGAAGGTTGCCGAAGTATACAGCACTTTCCCTGAGCTGTCCACCCGCCAGCTACTCCTGAAGCTACAGAGAGGGGGCGCCAAAGAGACATCAAAATCGACTGACTCCCTGGGTAGAGTACGAGACGAACCAAGGGAGGTGGACGAGATTGTCACAGAAGTGCTAAGAAACACGGACAGAAAAGAAGAAAAGGAGGAGGTGAGAGGTAAAGAAACTCAACCACGGGGGCAACCATCCACAGCAACAGAAAGAGAGGAAATTAGGAGTACAAAAGGAAAGACTGAAAGGAAGACCGATGTGACGAACCGAACCACTGACGTCCCAGTTATGTTTGAACCAGAGTGGAACGCCATAATGACCCACATTCATCAACCCCCGACCTACCATCCACCTGCCAAAGGGCACACACCCCATCAAGTCAACTCTCCACTGGTCAGAGGGCCTCCCCAGCCCACCTACCCCCCTAAACCTCCCTCACCGCCAACCAACACCCCCAAGCTACAACCCATATATCCCCCGAACTTTCATGATCAGATGGTTTACCCACCCGCCCACTCACCCCGGACCACCTTATCATCCGCTCTCACCATCAATAACTCCCCAGTAACCAGAGTAAAGGAGAAACCGGGTCCTCCACCCATAGAAGCTGAACAAATGGAGACATGGGGTCTCCCCAAAATGGCAACAGGGGCTATGGTGACGGGGCAGCAGCGTTTCCTAGAAGGCCTGCAGACGCCCTTTGACCTCAAGCTAACTAACAAACCAGGAGACCCAAGCCTCAGGATGGTGATCATAGACGGGAGCAACGTTGCCATGAGGTGAGAAGGGGGTGAAAAGAGGTGTTGAAAATGGGAGAATGTGACTAATTATTTTGTCATGATTTAGTAATGAAACCAGTGGATATTGTAAGTATTTAACCCAGCTTTGTGGAGCACCTTTGTGGTATAATTTGATGCAAAATGTCTTACATTCTTGTTGTGGAATTTTGTCGCCACTAATTTTGTCAAATTGGTCAGCCACTGTAAATGTGACCGAATACTTGAGGATCCATGACGTTTCAATTTTCTTTGTATCTTTTTAGTTTGTTTTTGTCCATAGTGTTACAGTACACTATGTATTAGCATATGACACCTTTATCGACAAAAACAACAAATGTATTTGTGTTCAAACAACTAGCATATGGCTTGTTTCTGTCTTTGTAACACATTTGTCCACATCTTTATTTGTTTAGCCACGGGCTTGGACATTTCTTCTCATGCCGAGGAATTGCCCTGGCGGTGCAACACTTCTGGAACCGCGGCCATCGTAGCATCAGCACCATCATACCCCAGTGGAGGCAGAAGAGAGACCCCAAAATCAAAGGTAACACTTCCTGTCTGTTTGGTTGCTGTTGAGGGCTGTGAGGGCATTCGATTATTTTCCTTCACCCAGGTCCACAGTTAGAATATTACAGAGCCTTGCCCTATCATTGTAGCCTGCTAGTTATAGCATTCATATCTAGCCTTCTCAGTACTTGGCCAGCATATCTCTGGGGCTGACTTGAAATCTACCATCAAGGCTGCCCACATCCGCTATGACAGTTGCCCAGTTAGATGACAAAGCCAGTTTAGTTCAGTTCCATTTAGGTTGTTGTCAGAAGCCTTTTTCCATCATTCCAGCTAGTTTCAGCTACAAGAAGTCATTTCTTATTGCATGTTGCATTTCAGCAGAAGCCTTTGTCAGTCATGGAAAATTTGTTTCACCTATGAATCCAGGCATTCACTAGCTCTGTTTATAAGTATCAGTTATCTGAAGTAGTTCAATGTTGTTCAATTGCTATAATAGTATTCGTAAAAGACAAGAGTGCGAGAGAGAGAAATGAAAACCCCATCCTCTACAATTGACTTCAATGACATGTGCATCTGCAATGATGTTGATGTCAATAGAGCTGTGAAATATGACCAGGAGAAACAACGTGGATTATCATTTCTCTTTGACATCCAGAAGCTGAGCTGCAACCTTCTAAAATGACAGAGTTACAAATCAAACTTGGTGCTCCCTCACATTAAAATAAATCAAACTGGTGGTGTGTTTAATATTTCAATAATACCAACAATAAAATTACGTTTATATAAAAAGCTTGCCATTCTTTCCAATGTGAAAGGGAGGGACCGGGGAGATAACGGTTGGAAACCCAAGTGTAAAAGACTGGTTTAATTCTGGTGTTTCAGAGCAGCGCTACCTAACGGAGCTCCAGAACTTGGGCCTGTTATCCTATACTCCCTCCAGAGAGGTCCAAGGAATGAGGATCAACTCTTACGACGACAGGTTGGGCTGTTCTTCCTCTGGTCTATACTGTAGATCTGCTCATAGGATTTACTACCCTCATAAACTGGTCACAAACTGATTATAACCTTAACAACAAAGATAGGCTTCTATCCAGATGCAAAACAGCATATACAGGTTGTTATACCTGTCATTTGTTATTTATGTACATGGTAAGGCTTTTTCACACTAGGGAATATTCTCTACATGTATGACATTCCCTTTTTCTCTGAGTTTATGTATTTTTTCCTTATACACGTTGTTTCCCAGGTTTATGCTGCAGCTGGCACAAGAGACAGGCGGAGTGATTTTAACAAATGACAACCTTCGTGACCTGCTGGACGAGTCTCATGTTTGGCGAGACATCATCAAGAAAAGGTTAAAAAAAATAAACGAATCAGACGAGCTAAAACAAACACATTGTTTTGTCCTTGACTTCACTGTATCTTTACATTTGAAAGCAATAACGTGGAATTGGGCTCAAATCCCTAACCTCAGTGTTATACGATTTGTTTATTACCCAGTCTCCTTCAGTACACCTTTGTAGGAGATCACTTCATGGTCCCTGATGATCCTCTGGGCCGAGGAGGACCCCATCTCGATGACTTCCTACGCTCACAGTCCAGGTGACATACAGTCGTTCTCACTGACACACACAAACACACACACCCCTTAATCACCTTGAAAAGGGCAAGATTGAATTTTGAACTAGACAGTTAACCCTAATTGCTTCCCAGGCTCCCAATGTAACTGTCCTTAGCACCTATTTGATATTGAGTAGTTAGGTTAAAAGCAGAATTACAAATTTTGTTTGGATTTTGTGTTGAGACTAAAATAATTGAATGAAACCTGAGAATAGTCAACCACCGATGGCACCGCCAGGCCCAAAGGCAGATATCGATTCATTTCGGAATTAAAAACGATGAAGATAAAGAAGACCTGGACCAAACCAAAGCCATATGTAGTGCTTTATCATTTCCACGTTGCTGAGAAAGAGGACAGGAACGCGGAATTCAGACAAACACGGAATAGATTTTTTTTTTATATACATTTTGTTTATTTTCATATTTGTTTTAAATTGTGATGCACCGTCACAGGAAAAACTGAATATATTTATGAAATACGATTTTTTTCTACCTAGCTGAGCACAGTTTACATTCACACAGTTAACTTCCGCACGAGTGAGGTCAGAGAATCGTAACTGGCTCTGTCTTTGCACGCACATGTTGGTGTTTAACTGTCAGTAAGTGGCTGTCACATTGATATAAAGAAGGTAGCTTACCCATCATCTGAGCCACAATTAACCAAAGCTAGCAAGCGAACTGTCAACTCGATAGCTACAATTGGCTACAATTGCTTTGCATCATGCAGGCAACATTCGAGATTTGGCAGCAACAATAAGACCTCCGGTTTTCGTATTTTGCCTTCGGCATAAAAGCTGGTGGTGAAATGTTATATATTCGGCAGCAACAATAGGACAAGTTATCTTAGTGTGCATTCAAAATAAAAGTATTTACAGTGTATATTCAGTACATTTTCAAAGGAAAAAATATGTGAGAAAAATATAAACGAAACAAGATTACTTTTTCAATGATACTTTACATCAGTTAAAGAATCTAAGGTGGAGCACTTTGAGAACTGATTGGAACTGAAATTAATGTAGAGGACATTACCAATGTAAAAAAATATTTAGGTGTTATTATTGTTTTAATCTGCTTGTGCGCATTAACTTTGGAAAGGTGTGCTATAAATCCAGGCACATTATATTGTCCCTCTCCAAAACTATTTAGTGCTGCAGTGAATGTATTGTACGAAATACTGAGGACAGTTTAAAAAGTTTGAAAATCAGAGCTTGCTCTTGCAGCTCCTAAGATGTCTGAGTAAAAAATATTTATGTAAGTTTACTAGTTGCACTGTATTGTACTAGTAACTTTTCTAAAAGCACTTACTAAAATAAAACCAATTTTATAGGGCCCTTCATATGTAAGATAGGCAAAATGGGGGTGAATTATTGTGGAAATACCACAAATCCACAAAAACATTTTACAAGACATCACCCAAATAGGCTTACGCAGTCTGCAAAAAAATTGGATTCAAAGTCATTTGTGAATGTTCCATGGTATCTGTGGCAATACCTTGAGACAACTACATGTGTTTGCATTTTTGTTCAGAGTAATTTCTGACACATTGTTCATAGTGTTTTCCACTTACTCTCCATTGTTCCGGTTTCTCTGGCTCAGGCTTCCTGTCCCAGGCAGTCACACGTTTGCAGGTGTGGCGTCACCACCATTCCTTTCAACCGAAGTTCCAAGGTCCCAAACGGATGTTCTGCAGTTCCGGGACCGTACACCAGGAGCTGCTGTGGACCCAGAGTCTAGCAAGGCCCGGAGCCGAAGGAGAGGGAAGCGACATTCTAAAGCTAAATATGGTGGCCCAGGGATGGGCCATGGTCTGGGGGTAGAGAGAAGTGGGAC
>JACXGJ010000861.1:76364-102995 GCA_016801105.1 Esox niger | reverse complement strand
GGGGGCGGGTGTAAAGTGTGGGCTTTTCATGGAGACACCTTATTCCCCTACTAACTGTATATCAAATGTATGCACACACACACACACACACAAACACACAAACAAACACACATAGTGTTGATACATAGAAGATGGCAGTCAAACTGCACATTGAAAATGTCCCTGATTGTTCATTTGGGCATTGGTGTCATGAGGCAGAAGTGTATGTGTCTCTATGTGAATGGTCAATCAGATCAATCAGAACCCCCTTTATTCATTACATACATTCATACCTACCCAGGATATTACTGTGCCACAGTTTGGTCTTTAATGGACCGTTAGATCACTCATCTATCCCAACTATATGCTGTTCCTGAATATTCCTGAACATCATTCATAAATCAAACAGAAACAATTGTCTGTCACACTCTAGTTCTGGCTGCCAGAAGTTAAAACAACAGTATAATTCAGCTTACGTCCATTTTTCTAGAAAGAGCAGCTCTCTAAATGTAACACATCTACACCACATTTCTAGCTTCAGTCTAGGACATCAGTTTGGTTTATTCATCAATCATCCATGTTTCTCACACGAAACAGACAGAGAAAAAGTGGTGTTTGTATAAAAATGATTAGTATAGAACTTAAATACCTTCGTATTTGTCTGCATTCTTCCCCTCTAGTCATTTGTCTGCATGCCTCCCCCAAGGCGACAATCTCAACAGTAGTAAACTACATTACGTGCGATGGTGAAACGCTCACTGCCACAGAGGATAGTTCCGCCAAAGATTTCTGTTTTATTTTTGTATGTATTTCTTTCAAATAACTCTTTAAGGTTTTTTCGCACCATGACATTTTTTTAAGAACCACCCTCTCATTAACCAAACATAAATGTTCTTAGAGGAACTATTAAAAAGGAGATCTCTGAAGAAGCATCTGAAGAGGTCCTTCAGACCCCTTTTCATGATTCCCCCAAAGATAACCTCCCAAAGATCCTCCAGGAAAGTTTTCTTCCGAGAGTGTGTACTTTCAACCCAACCTAAAGAGTAGTTGGGTGAAAGAGCTTAAAGAGAGTTAAATAAGAGAATCTTCTTCTATTTTAATTGATATGTAACTGGAAAGGATAATGTGAGCAAACAGAGGGCCCCGGGCACATAAATACAGACTGGGGAAAAAAATGTCATGGGCCCTTTGGCCCCTTTGCTTCACGGACAGCAAAGACCATGAATTGGATGAGTTGGGAATATGAAGATGGGAGCGACCCCCTACGGACGAGGGCTGGTGGGCTTGTGTCTGCGTTGGGATGAGCCAGCGGGGCGGTGGTGACAGCATCAACAGGCAGCGGCAGAGGATATGTGGGAGAGGGGGTCTGTCGCCACAGGAGCCGATGTCTGACATGACCCCGATCAGCATGGACCCAGCGGGCCACTGGACTAGTTGCCATGGAGAGGTCTACCCGCTGTCTGTCTGTCGGTTGGTCGACCTGTCTTCCTGTCTGTCTGTCTGTTAGGGACTGGATACAAACGCACTAACCTGCTAACATTCAAATACTTTGATATGAAGGGGCTCATTTATGACCAGACTCAAACATTTCTTGTGACTCAGATGAACTTGGAAAAAGTCTACAGTCCTTTGATTTGATTTGTCTCATTGCAATTTTTAGATCGAAGATAGCAGGTTCTGCTACATTACTTACTTAATACAGCTCTGGAAAAAATTAAGAGACCATTGCACTTTTTTCTTTCCTTTCCAAAATAGTTGAAAAGGAAAGTTTTGAGTGAGGAACAGAAGTGTTGAATTTGCAGTGGTCTCTTAATTTCAACCCTTCTGTTCCTCACTCAAAACTTTCCCTTTTGACTTTTTTGTAAAGGAAAGAAAAAGGTGCAGTGGTTTCCTCATTTTTTCCGGAGCTGTATATTTACTATTAGCTGTTGTACCAAGTGAACGACCTGAAGACACAGCCTCCCGATGTCTCTTACAATGTCCAGACCCATGGGCACCATCACAGGGCCACAGGGTTTGGAAGAAAAAAACATGGAACTATGATTTATTAGTTTGGGATAGGTGTTATATTATGTTCTGATTGGACCAATTTGGAGTTTTTTTATGATTAAAATATATAATTGCTCAAGTTTGTAACCAATAGTTGTGCTATGATGAAATGCTCCTTCAAAAGACAACTTGTGCACCGAATGACCAATCTGAACCAATGTTACAGTGAGATGGCTTTTCCCGGTAGATAATCCTATATGGCATGCAAACACTGACTTCAAATATTTGTCAATTTATAACAACATTTTTATTATCTTTATCATTGGCCAAGTATAGAAAAGCATAAATTCTCCCTCTTCAGGGAAGGGGATATTTGTCAGTTTGTACAGACGGTTTAATCGAGATTTGATTCCACATTTAACAGATCTCCAACTTGGAATGGTGCATTGAGATGCCATAGAAAGCAGTTAAGGTAAATTGCGAAGGATGGATTAAGCTATTACTCACCTTGTCCGCTCTGGGATTTGATCTAGTAATGTTCTGGTTACAGGTCAGATGATCTGAGTGATGTGATCTGCAAGTAACTGTTAAGAAGTTGGTAAAGAATTTTTTCATCCTAAATTTCCCAGAATGTTTCTTGGGCAAAATAACTTATAAACATCCAAAAGTGTAGATGTAGTTGAGTAACAACATTCTGAAGTTCATTTTGTAGTCTTAAAAATGTGTTCAGTGATTTTTTACTTTTGCCCGTAAACGTGGAGCGGTTCTGGAAATGGTATACTATGTCAAGTCCCATAGGCCCTACATCATCAAAAGCACTTCATTACATTACACTGTATTGCTGAAGTATGATCATGATTCTACTTATAGATTATGAACATACAAATGACATATTTCACATTCAGATGATTACAAAATGTGAGGTTTTAAAAAATGTTGATCACAAAAGTCCCAGAAATGATCTACAACCACATCAAGTCCTGGAGTCATAGGAAATTCCCTGCCTGACTGGATTACAGCATGGCTGCGTTGGACCTGACAGCTCCGTGATATTGTCCAGGTCTCTGGGTGTGATCCTGTCTGGCCCGTAGACCATAGAGAGGAAGTAGCATGGACTCAGTCAGCCTATTATCACTGTTCCTCTCCGACAGAACAAAGCCTTGACAGACATGACAGGAGTGCTCTTGTGTAACCAACCACCCCCCCCCCACTTCCCCCCAACCCATATTGTGTATCTCCTCTTGACCTTCTCCCTCTCCCTCTTTCTCTTTCTCCATCACGTCTCCTTCCACCCTCTCCCTCCTGCCTTCTTTCTCTCAGTTTCATGACGGTGCACTCAGGATAGGAATGTGATCTCAGGGAGCATTTTGCTTCTTCTCCTGCTTGTCCAGCGAACTAACTGAGGCCTCCCCTTCGCACCCCTGTTCTTTCTCATTCACCCCTCTCCTCCCATCCCCGGCCCGCCCTCCTCCCTTCCCAGACCTGGCCGTCACTCCCGATAAGTCACCACAAAGCCCCTACTGTGTCGCTGGCCTGTCCCCGGCTCCTCCTGGACCAGCAGAGCGTGAGCCAAAAAGGAGGAGTCAACTCCCAGTGAGCACCAACTGACCACAGACGTCCATGGACGTCCGTTCCAGGGCCAGTCTGGCTTGGCCTCATTTGGGCCAGAATAAGACGCTGTGATTGGTACATAATGCTTCTGTCCTGAACAATATTGAGCGGGTCCAGAAATTGACATCTGTGATTGGTCCGTATTTTCTTGATTTGGTCTGAATATTCACGTCCGTCTTTGTTCCATATTTACTCTGTATTGATCTGGCCCAAACTAATGGCATCCTCTACTGTCCTATATTCCTATATTCAGTCCATGCGGACTGGTTTTGATCTGGCCGAGAAAAAGGCACCCATGACTGATTGTCTGAACCAGCCTTAATCTGGCCCAACCTATAGACGTCCATAATTGGTCCATATTAAGTAGGTTCCATTCAGCATTGATCTTGAACAAAAAACGGACATCCATGATTGTTCCACATTTAGGTCTAGACCGGCCTTGACAGTTTGTGCCTGCTGACGGATAAATGGGTCAAATAATAGTAGAATCATAATGAAGAATAGTAAGTACATGTTGTCTGTCTTATTCCCTCCAACTATCATCCACTGTGAAATGTGGATATAAAATCTACAAGCCACTTAAATGTTTAACCTGCCAGGATATTCGTTGTCATAATGACACCAAAAGAAATTCTAACACAGAAAATGCATTACTATAAAAATGAATGTGGGACGATATACCAGAACATATCACAAGACTGACTATGTTCATCCACTTTTTTAAGGTTACCTTGATAACAAGGGTTTGGTGGTTGTGTAGTATGTGGAACCATCATTACCTGTGGAACCATCATTACCTGTGGAATCTGGACATGAGTTCTCTGTCTGTAAAATCAATATTTTTTTAGAGCCACAAAACACATACAACTTTTTATAACTTTCATTCTGGTGCAAATCTGGACCTTGGCTCAAATTCCGACAAAATATGGATGTTGGCTCAGCGTCTGATAAAGTTGTCTTTTCAACGTCCATCAAAGTCCTCTTTTCTACGTCCACAAGTTACGTATTTTTATTGCCATATAAGACGAAGTAAATCTAGACATTGGCTAAACATCAGATTTTGACGACTTTTACACGTCTTTCCTACGGCTTTGTGGTGACTGGGTTCCAGCCCCCTATTCCTCCTACATCACCTTTCACTAAAAGAGGACCTTTCCAGTACAATGGCTGCCTGCTTTTAATGCCGGACAATGAGGCTGCTAATCTGAAAGGTTAGCCATCCCTGTGCTCTATCCTCCCCTCCCACCCCACAGTCCCCACATCACCACAGCCACCACATCTCCCTAAAGTACCCCCCCCCCCAACCCCCCTAAAGTCCAGCGCCACCCAGCAGCTCCCAGACCCAGTAGCATGCATAAAACGATCCTCTAATGGTCCTTGTTTGCCAGTTCAGTGGTTGCGCTGATCCTCCTTATCTCTCCCATCAGTGTACCCAAAGATGGCTGCTGAGCAGGGGAGGGGGGGGGTCAGGCGGCCCGGGAAAAGGTCATGTTTTTATTCGCCCAATCAGCTGCTGTCTGATAAGACAATTTGTCAGGAGAAATCAGAGAGGGCTGTGGCCGTCCGGGTTCACTGGTGGGACTGAGGTAATCTGAGGTGACTGGGGTTACAGGGTGAGTTGAGATCATGTGACGCCGCCGCTTCCTGGCCCTGACTTTGTGGACCAGCTACGTCTAGGCGTACAAAAGAAGACAGAGAATATGAAGAATACAAAGAAGGACGAGAGGAAGAATACGTAGAAACAAACCATGCATAAGGACGGCTATATACCCCAATGTCAGCCGCTACAAACCTTTCTGAGGAGAATGGCTGATGAACTGTCTCAGTTGACTTGTTTACAGCTTGCCCAGATAAATATCCTGGATTTTCTGCAAGTGTATTATTATTGGAAATGTACTTGAAGGTACTTGATTAGGTCTAGTACTGTATGAAGCCTTGCAAATTAAACCCATTGCATTTACTAATTCGCCATCGTTGTAAAGCATCAGCAGAAACGGACACAACGCTACATCGCTGAAGATATGTTTGTATATTTGTGTAAACACCTAGGTCGACAGAGTTCATCCTGTACCATGCCTAGCCTGCTCAGTATTCTCTCCCACCCACGGGCCTCTCTTGCATTGGGCTTAATCTAATACCAGCACCTCCAGAGCAACGTCACCCAGGACCAGAGATGCTGTTCAGACCTGCCCAGCATGGCCCCTAATCGACGCGTTATTGCTCAGAATTACATTTGCCGTGTGGAGGCAAATCCTTAGTGATTCAATTTTGGAGGCCCTAACCCAATATGTTTCTGAAAGCTATTCTTTTATTCTCTGTCTTTCATTTTACACAAGGTGATGGCATTTTAATTTTCATTCTTCCATTTCTCCTGATTTATTTATCCCACACTTTCTTTGTTTTTTATGAACAGAGACACATGTAGGTATTGGTCAATGAAATTGGGTTTATTTCTGTCCTGGAAATTGTAAGGGCTGCGCTTGGTGTTCAGATTTGATAAAAGGGGCCTATCACTATAGATCATTTGTAGTCACTGTGCTGAAGGTGTAATATGTGTGGTCTATTTTGACATGAAGGTGTGATCCCTGATGTAAACAACTACATTCATTAACGTCAATTCAAAAATTGCTTTTATAATTGTGATCAGTGTTACAGTTCTGTTGGGCTAGCCACTGAAACAAACACTGTGGCCAAAGAAACATCTTATAAAGACTCGTGGGACTGTGGTAACACATCTCCCATCTCTCACTGTCAATTTTAAGAAACCGAAACAGTCACATTCCGTAAAAGTTCATTTAGCAAAATCAAAGATACCTAGATGTGTATCATGTCGAACGAAAAAGTACCTCGTAATTTAACACTGTAATACATTTCATACGTACTGGACCCGCACCCATGTTACACATCAAAACCAAATGGCCAGAAATTCATTCTCAGTGAAGCATTTTAGAGTCCGTCTATATAGTTGGCATATAGTCATGCAAGTGAACAGCCAATTCCCAGCGGTGTTTGGCGAGTGGAGATGTGGTGGGACCAGTGGTTGACTGGGGCAGACAGCCTTAACAAGCTGATGAAACATGTCACTGTGTTATTTCCCGCTCCCCGCCCCCAGGGCCATTGTGTGTGTCCTGGATTAGTTGAGGTCCTGGGGGTCCTGCTCCTCGCCGTCTCCATCAGTCACTGTCTCCTGAGACAGGCTCCTCACACTCCGCACACACAGTCAAGCACAAACACACACTCAGAGGACACACACGTGTGCACGCGCACACAAACTTAGATCACAAACTTCCACATACTCAGAAAAAACTCAGATCACACACAGACACCAGTTAAAACACCAGTCAAATCCAGTTAAAACACCAGTCAAATCCAGTTAAATCTAATCAAATCCAGTTAAAACACCAGTCAAATCCAGCTAAAACACCAGTCAAATCCAGTTAAATCCAGTCAAATCCAGTTAAATCAGGTCAAATCCAGTTAAATCCGGTCAAATCCAGTTAAACGTGTCACCCGGTTTACATTCACAACAAGTGTCGACTGACATGTTCACTCACATGCTCGTTCCCAGACCTTGAAAATGCCTATTTACGCAAAAAGAATGAAATGGATGAAACAGTAAAAGAAACAACATGAGTATGATGGCACGCTGCTGGCATGATGAGATATTCAAGACCCACACAGCCACATGGTTAGCGTTAAATCTCCCACACCAGGCCACATACTGTGTGGTGTGTTCTCTTTCATTGTCCTCTTACTCATCCTCCTAGTGTGCACATGGAGGTGGGCTGGTCAGCTTGCTCTGTGAGGTGGCTACGGGGGCAGGCAGGCAGTCTCCCTGTCAGACCCATCCAGGCTGGGTGGACCCCAGTGGGCTCCTGGGAGAGGAATGAAGGGCATGCCCCCGGGTCAGAGTTCTTGACACAGTCTCAAACTCGGCAGTAATTAACTGGGAGCCTGAATGACAGCCAGTTGGTCTCTCGAAGGAGCCTGGAACGAGCTCCGTCTGTCTGTCCCGCAGTCACACCCAAAGCCAGGCTGGAGATGAACGAGAGCACTCAGCTCCGAGCCCGACAGCGACGCCTCCGGACTCGAAGCCTTTGTGGCTGTGTGGTATGGAGGCTGACGTGACACAGCAGCGCTCCCAGTAGCGCAAGAATAGGAATTTTTCTAGGATGAAATCTTTCTGACGGGCGCGAAATGTGTCGATCACGAGACGGGACAAATCAAACAAAGCTGATTTCCAAACGAGGCAACTGGACACCATTATTTGTAATGCCTGGATTCAGGTCATGCACAGTATCAACACAGGCCCAATGCTCCTCATGTACTCCATTGAGGCCAGCACCACAGCCTAACAGGGTAAATGGGTTTCCTCGATCAAATGAAATTCAACTTAACCAGTATGAATGAAAAAAGTACTAATGTTGTACCAAGCAATACTGTGTTGCTATGACCCTAACCATGTTTTTTGTGCTTTGGTTGAACACTATTTCACTGAAAGACATTTTCGAACTTCATGCTATCTCTAAACAGAGTTGAGCCTCGGAGTTCTAACACAATGCACAGTTGCTGCCTGCAATCTTTTTCTGGGGCAGCTCATTTACAGCTATTCTCTCGGTTGATTTTAGAGCGGCAACACATATTCGACAAAGAATTCGGCAGAGATTTTCATCTTCTGCGGTAACACGGCTCTGTTTCAGATAGCATGTTCACCTTTGAAGAATGCACTTAAAAGGGTAGAAATCTTTGGACTTAAAGGGGGTGTCTTTTCTTGATTCCGAGGCCCGTTTGCTCTAGCAGCACAATGACTGGTGGATCGGATTGCGCCGGGCCATTCATCGGGCCACTTTGTTTTCAAATGGTTTTGTTAGTTGTGACACTACAGACATCCAACACTTTCCAAGAATCTGCACTGTAAAAAGCTCTTGTTCTTCAGATAACCCAGAAAGGAGCTAGAGGGAGTGAAAAACCCAAGGCAGGGTGGCAGTAGCAGTCAGTCCCGGCTAACATCTCCCGTTTGATGGTCCTCCTTCCAGGGAAGCCTGGGCTCATGGAGTTTAAGCTCCTTAACATCACTAGACCCAGCTAATACCAGGCTAAACCAATATGTTTGACATGCTACACTCAGCAAGTCCCTTGACCTCTGACGCCCACAAGCGCTACAGTGACCCCGCTGATTCAAGCACGTGCTGAACTCACGTCCAGTTTTGCGTCCTCCCGCGTCACGTTTGCACGCTGTTACTCTTAAAGTGACGGTGTCCTCATTGAGCACTGCACTCCGTTGTACACACGGCCAACACGTGAACTGTACAGACGAAGACGTAGAATAATTGCGAGCTGTGTGCTTGACAACGGCGCAGCACGCCAACGCAGAGGGCCCGCATGTCAAGCGTGGTCACGGGCCGCGCATGGGAGAACAGTGGTCCGTGCTGGGGGTACGCAGACGGGGACGTATGGGGGCCAGGGGTGCAGGCTGGGAAAGAATATCTGCTGCATTAAGCTTCCTTAGCATTGCCAGGGCCTTTCTGCACTCCTCTTTCAGCGAGACCCAAGGGATGGTAACTCTGAGCCCGGCCCATTCTCCCAGAGAACTTTGATTTCCTATTAGGTTCCTTGTGTGGAGGGGGGACCTGGCCGTCTCACGTTCAGCGCCGGGCCCTGGGCAGGACAATGGCCGGCCTCGGCCTGGATACAGGGCCTTTGTTACGGGGGCCATTTGTTGCCCTGTTTCCCTGGCAGCTAAAGGCCCTCACGTCACATGCTCTTTCCCAAAGTGCACACTTAGTCTGCTCAGTGGAAGGGCAGGGGCCCGGGCAGGGGATGGGCAGGGGGGCGGCAAGGGGGGGTTGTGGGGAACGGCAGGGGAACAGCAGGGGGGCGGGCACAGGACAGCAGGGGGACTGGAAGGACGCAGCGGGGCATGGCTAGAGAGGTACATAGACTGGGAGCACTCATACAATATGATGTCAAATTCTTTCTATTAGCTAATGACAAATGTTACACATCCGACATTGTATCATCCGAAACAGAAAATGTAATTTGGTTTGGTGCCCGGATGCCGAGACACAGCAGCGACACACCAGGCTTCGACTTATGTCCAAGGCCACAGAGAGCGTTCTAGTGTCAGTGCTCTCAAAATGAGTCGTCTTTTTCTTGTGCACAGTTTAGGATTGCATATGAACCATGTGCTTCACATTTGACTCCATAACTTTCCCAGCAGAAACTAAAAGCAAAGACGTTTCAATTCAGCTGTACCATTGGAATTTTTACCAGGACATAATTGATTCTATGCTGTTGTTGTTCCTGAATATTTTTGTTTTTAAAGCCTATTCGACCTCATGTGTAAAAGCTGTCACATTTTGTCTTTCCCAAACTGCGGACCAACACATGGAATATCATGAGGTGCTTTTTAAAATCATGGTTTGAATGCCTTTCAAGTGCCTGGGATTTTGTGATGACGTCTCCGCAGCCATGAATGCAATGCGAAAGGGGCATGGGCGACGGGCTGAAGTAGATGGACAGACACACAATGAGAGGGCGACCCAAGGAGAATGATTGATTGACATTTGCAGGGAGGCTAAAAAAAATTTTATGAGATAATTAATACAGATTTTTTAACTGGAATTTGAGAACCTCTATAAGTATTAAAAATATATACTGCATATTGCAACATTGAATAAATAAATTTAAAATTAATTGCGATTCCAATACAATTGTATTGTTGCAAAAACATTTGACATTTTATTGACAAAAAAAAGTATAAATTACCAAGGTGATTATATGTCTTTCCTATATGTGAGAGGTAAACCAATATGGAAATAAATAGGGAAGTATAGATTTAATTTTTTATGATTTCCATGCTTAGAACACCCTTTTTTAACTAACAGCCTTATCTGAAATTATTATTCTGAAGCTTGTGTGCATTACTGGGAAAAGATTCCTACATCTCCGTATTTATAAAAAGCACGTGAATCCACTGAGCGCAATTCATATTTTTTTAAACCAATATGTTTATTCCTAAGACACAATTTTGTAAGATGACAAATTCTAGAAGAAATTCATATGATGTAATCTGATCTCACAAAGTGAAAGTCACCGTTGAATGTGACAAACATTTCGCAAACAGCTTCCAATATCCTCTACCGCAAATGTTTCCACCTCACACAGGTGGGGTTTTACAAACATTGAACTTTGCAAACCAAGCAAACTTGTAAAATACAGGCAATTCAACCATGAATTCCATCATCCAGTTGAATGTATTGTTCCATATTTATTATTATTATTATCCTTCAGATTGTTAAACAGGGAATCATCAACACAAAGGGAGCTTTGAAATTTGAAGTGACGAGTATCCGACCCCCCGCCCCGACTTATTCATTATAAAGGAATCGCCATGAAACCAGCAGAGCTTCATAACACATCGCTGAATCTGTCGCAACCTTGTTTCATCTTAAATGTTAACGAGAAATAGAAAGTAACCATTGTTATTTATATCAAGGTTTTACAGATTCAAAAGTGTGTCCATAATAAAGTATTAACATTTGATATAATGTAATTGTGTACTGCTATTTTCCTAAGATAATGGCTAACACACTGAAACTTTATAGACCCAGCTGAAATGGAATGCTTACAGGCTGAGACATAATTAGATTAAAGAAGTGTAGACCAAAAAAAACAATAGAGTCAACTGCTGGAATCTGAGAATACTCCAGCTAAAGCTAATTAGCTGAGTTCTCCTTTCTCTTTATCCCTGTGGGCCGTTCTTAATCTAATACAATGAGGAAGTGGCCTGGTGTAGCCTCTGTTGTCTTATTGACATTTTTCATCTGAGCAGGGAGGCACGTCATCTTATAACGCCCTACAGGTGTTGTCAACAGATACAGACCCGCGCTGCTCTTCAGAGTCACATTTCCGTACGGGTGTGTCACATTGTGTTAAAAACTCCCTCTTGTGCTACTAAGCACACTGGCATTATACTTCTGTAAGGACACAATGTGCCTCTTAACTTTGCTGTCTAGGTTGACTCGCGTTAGCCGTGACCCTGCCAGCAGCTGTACCTCGGCCAGGGCACATAGGTGCCGCCACTCTGCAGCTCCAGCGCCCTTTGATACGCTGCTAGACGGCGTCACAACGCTACGGCTAAGGCTCCATGACTGCACCGTGGCTAAACAGAAGTCATCCAGTGCACCGGGACATTTACGCCATTTATCCCGGTGTCTCTATGTGACCGCCGCCATTCTTCAATCTTTCATAAATGGCTTTCCCTAACTCCGACCCATTGTGGGGTGGCCTTGTTATTTTGGAGGTTAGCGAGAGATACGGGGGAGAGAGCTGAAAGACCCAGGACGTGTATCTCTAATTGGGAAGGGGAGGGAAAGATTAGGGCGGGGGTCCACGGTTGTCTGTGCACAGTGCCCGAAAGTGATACCCTTGTCTGTTCCAGCCTGCCCCACTCCTGCCTGCTCCACCCAGAGGATACCTGAGAGTAGGGGTCTCCAGGGAAATGGACCAGGGGGAGGCTTTCAACGGCCATGAAAGAAAGCGGAATCGTATACAAGAACACTCCTAGAATATACAGTATCCCTCCCAAGAGCGGGGCGACCACCTGAAATATTATCTCTAAAGCCACTGTACAATGAAGGGCCGAGCGCTTCGTAGATACAGTGGGCCTCCCCAGCTGAGAGCAAAAGGCACTGTCCCAACCTCTTCACTGTAAATGAGTTCAGTGTATTGTATCCAGTGAATCCAGAGGATCAGGAGGACCTTTTTGGGTTTAAAGACACTCGGGTGGTATTAGCAGATATCAAACAGATTCAACTATTTGGTCGTTAGGCTGCACGAATTGCAATGGAGCGTTTCACAGACGGGACGCATTAAAAATGAGATGACTACTAACCACTCCCAGTTGACAGTGCATTGTCATCCCTGTAATCTCATTGGTCAACATTATCGGGCATGGACATGGTGTTGGAGAGACTTGCTCTGACTGGCCCTGTGGGATCTAGAACAAAATATGGGTTTCAGATGTGACATCTTATCCCCCATAGCAAAGGGTTTCACATCTGACATCTTATCACGCATAACATGGGTTTCATATATGACATCTTATCCCCCATAACATGGGTTTCATAAGTGACATCTTAACACGCATAACATGGGTTTCATATGTGACATCTTACCACGCATAACATGGGTTTCATATGTGACATCTTACCACGCATAACATGGGTTTCATATGTGACATCTTACCAAGCATAACATGGGTTTCATATGTGACATCTTACCAAGCATAACATGGTTTCATATGTGACATCTTACCAAGCATAACATGGGTTTCATATGTGACATCTTACCAAGCATAACATGGGTTTCATATGTGACATCTTACCAAGCATAACATGGGTTACATATGTGACATCTTACCACGCATAACATGGGTTTCATATGTGACATCTTACCAAGCATAACATGGTTTCATATGTGACATCTTATCCCCCATAACATGGTTTCATAGGTGACATCTTACCACGCATAACATGGTTTCATATGTGACATCTTACCAAGCATAACATGGGTTTCATATGTGACATCTTACCAAGCATAACATGGTTTCATATGTGACATCTTACCAAGCATCACATGGTTTCATATGTGACATCTTACCAAGCATAACATGGGTTTCATATGTGACATCTTACCAAGCATAACATGGGTTACATATGTGACATCTTACCACGCATAACATGGGTTTCATATGTGACATCTTACCAAGCATAACATGGTTTCATATGAGACATCTTATCCCCCGTAACATGGTTTCATAGGTGACATTTGACCACGCATAACATGGTTTCATAGGTGAAATCCTATCACGCATAACATGGGGGTAATTGTGCAGGTTTTCATGTGCACTAATGCACAAAAGTTGCTCATTTTAATAATATAAGTAATTCACTGATCTAGTGCGACTTCCACCACTGAGAGCAAAAATTCAGTAATTTTTGTAAAGGGAGGACTATGAATGTCCTCTTTGGACACTGGGTGTGGTTACGAGACTGTGACAAAATGGGTGCAAGGCGGGCAATGTGGCAAGGACACTTACAATAGGGGCATTTGGCGGTTAAGTCAGTGGAGGTTAAGTGTGGTGAACATAGGTTTGGTGTCAAGTGGGTGGGTGGTATGGTGTGTGGTTGGTTGGGTGGGTGTGTGTGTGTGTGTGTGTGTGTGTAGTCTTGTTCAACAACACATGACCTGTGGGACCTTTCACTTCCTGCTGAGAAATGGGTCTCGTGTTCAAAGGTGTGTGTGGGTTATATGTGTGTTTATGGGGGCGGGGGGGGGGGGTGGTATTGCCTCCAGTGCAATTACCTCCAAAACCGATGGGCTCATTTTTAATGCCCCCCCCCCGAATCAAGCCACATCCCTCTGCAGTAGCCGGCATTCACCGAGTAATCTAACATCTGTAGAAGTCAAAATGTTGTCATAACGATAAATAGACATCGTTTTGGTGATTCCTGTTTAAATTGTATATATAATAATGATATACACACACACAAACACACACACACGCAGGCACACACAGGGCATGTAACTGATGCTCAGTGAACACTGAAAATGGGGATAATTGGACTTGGCTTTGTGTGCGTTTGAATAGGATGGTTACCCAAGAAGCCTCATGTTAGTCCATGTACATTTGCTTTGAAGGAGGCAGACACAAAAGGACAACCCTGGTTAGAACAAAGCCTGATAGACCCCAGTTCGTCTGTGGTATCTTTCATGGTCATGCAGAGACTAATGGACATCATCAGTGACATCCACAAACGCCAAGGATCTCGTCGGATATACTGTAGGCTACACATAATGGCAACGGCCATTATTCACGAATATCCATGAAAATTGCTAACACCTTTTGAAACATACATTTGAAATGGGTAATATTTGATTTGGACTGACAAAGCTTTGATGGCAAGAAACCCCTTACCAACTTTTTCCTGGCATTTTGCAAAACTTAAGGAGACATTAAGGCATGACCTTATCAACTGCAGGATTCTGAAGAGCCCGCCCAATATATTTAGAAATGCACTGAGTTAGTGTTGATGATTACGTCTGATTGATTCACGCTTCGTTCATTGATTCACGCAATCGTTTCCATAATCATCCTGTCCCTGCTTTGATGACAAGCTTTCAAAAACCACACAAAATTATCCCAATATCCCGCTAGCAGGTGCCCGTGCGTCCGAACCAGACAAAATTGGCAAGTTAGCCTAAAAGTAGCATGGCGGGCATTAATCTTTCACCAGTGGCACTTACAGGTGAGCTGGGCCACCGGGACAGTGTGCCAGGTGTCACCTGTGTTCCAGTATCCCTGTGGACACGGACAATGATAATTAAATGAGCACAGATACGCCATGATGCTCTACACCGCGACAGTCAAGCATCCGGTCTGATGAGCATCGCAAATCAAAATAACAATGTCATTATAACCTTGGCTCTGGGTCACGCAAACAAAGCGTTGTTGACGCTCCTCCATCCTTATTTTTACATCCTGGGTTCCGCTGCTCTTTCTTTTAGCTCCTCACACTCCTCGCTCACTCTCTCGCTCCAGCAGCAGATGGGAAGTATAGCGCAGTTCTACCCTTTGTTTTGGAGTCCCTAGAGATGACTGGCTTTTGGACTGCTGAACTCCATATCTCATACAAAATTCAATAACCTATCTTTTCGTTTTTTAATCCATGGAATGCACTGGCTTTTGAATCTATTTAAATTATATTTCGTCTCTTTGCTTGCACGTGTGTTGTGTTATCACAAGTCATATGACAGTTAAAATTGTTTTCATGGTTGCACATGATGTCCCCCATACTCTCGTTCACTGTTGGCACTTTTCTTATTGTAAACACAGCATACATTTGTAGGAAACTTCGAACATTTGTTTAGAGACTATAAATAATATATTGAGCCTGTGCTGAGCGGGAGTGAGAGAAACAATCTATCTTCTGGTAAAATGGGGATGATAAAAATGTAGGACAATTTTACTCAACGACATCGCACGGACCGATTTTGATTAAAAGGAACAGGAGCATAATAGGCAGCAATTTGGCTGAATTAACATCGCGTTTAATGTTGTTTTCATACCCATTTTTTGGACAGAAAATGTTTTAATGTACTTTAGACTTCCCCACATCTACTTCACTGCTACTATTAACATATTACTTAACAAATCAGCGGACTATGAGTATGACTTCAAAAAGTGAATTTTTGTTGTTGAAACGAGATGGTGCTAGTGAAGCCGTGGGGTGGTACTTTCACGCGTGTCGCGTCTTGGTTCTCACATTGCCCAATCGTTAAAACGCAGAAGGGATAGGCATTGATGTCGGTATTGTTTTTATTTTTCATAAAGCCCACATCTAAATTTTTAATAAGAGTGTGAAACCTCAAACCGTCTTATCTCCCAGCTGTTTTGTGACCGTTGTTTATAGAACTGGCAAGATACCACCAGTTGCGTTTTGATGGGTGGACATGTAGACTTTAGATGTGCTACAGCCTAGAGTATTAAACATTAATGGTGGCGATGGAAGCAATATTATATCACTAGATTTCAACCATTCACATGTTTGAAGCCCATAGTCCTATTTGACAATTAGTAACTAAACATTATTGAATGTCAATGTTTCTTCATAGATAACGAAAGTCATGTATGATACGAAAGTATGTCCATGTTTGTAAATACATAAAAACATCGCACAAAGTAAATTGAAATAACCATAATTTTGTGGCACAATTACTAGACTAAGGAAGTAAGCTATATTATCGAATTTGCACAGATGGAATCTCTAACTTCCAGCGCTGTGGCAAAACCACTGGTTTGCACCATTTTCAAGGTTAATCCGTTTCTTTCTGAAATCGGGTCATAACGTTAAGTTTTTTTAAAATATAAATACTGATATCCAAATACATGTTATTGATTAATAAAAACAACTCGAGAAAAAGACCAGTCTAAGTTCGGAAAACAGGACTCAGTACAGTAGGCTTATTGGCTGTATAGAAATAAACACCGCGAGAAATCCGATAACTTACCACATGAGTCAAGCAAGTAAGTACAGATGGCTGCTTCGTTAACCAGATAAAGAAGTTTGGATGCATTCGATAAATAATTAACAGCGCATTATATTGTCTATTATCCTGCACGTTAATCGAGATCAAGTGGAAAACAGTGTGATTGGTTGGTTAAAACCGGGGGGAGGGAACATTAAGTAGGGAACAGCACACGTAGGCTAAAAACAGACAAGATCATAAACAATTGTAAAAATTGTAAGAACGATGCATAATAAATGTATGCCTATAGGCCAAGACGCAAACCATTTTGAAGAATGTAATTGTTGCTAACAATATGCAAGTTGCGGCTTAGCCTAAGCCACTTATTTGGAAAGTAGGCTTATGTTGGTCTGCCTGTGGGCGATGGAGGGCGGGGGGCGTGTGTGTTGCTTTGCGGGAAAGCAAGCGGACGTGTGCGTGGCGGGCTTCAGAAAGTGTGTTCTAACCAGAGTCAACTCCTGGGGGATATATGGAGAAGTATGCAGCGCTCGCCAGCTGACAGCGTGTGCTTCAATGATGCTATCCAACACCTTGGACTACCCGCCCGCCGCCAAAAGGCTCAAATGAATGCACACTTCGATAAAAGGAGTAGCCTATCGCCAAATGGCAAACTATGAATGCTTAGTGTTATACGTGTTGTACTCAATGTATTTATTATTTTGGTTAAGACACTGTTTCTTGAAGTTTTATACCCTGGTCAAATGTCGAAAAATACATGAAGAGCGAGTGAAACCTTATAAAACATCGTTAACTAAATCGATTACAGGAAAAGTCAAGTGACTTGTTTCCTTTGTAGATTTGACATATATTTACAGGAATACAATATTTTTATAATTTATATAGTCACTAATAAGGTCAAAATGTGTCTATAGTTATCGCAATACTTTTATATAATGGTTTTACAAACAATTTGTATTATCATTTCACACAATTTAATACATTTTACATCTAGGCATGAAAAGGGATACAACACAACAAAAGTGAATAATGATTATCCTTATTCATGATAATCTAAATTATTTTGTTCTTGTGGAATATCATTGAATATATTTAAGACAAGCTGAGGCCAATGATAATACTGAAAGAGCAATAATAATGAATTCCTAAAAACAGCTGGACTCAAGCATGTGTTTATTTGAAAAATAATTTGAGATAATAGTAATTATTATTTCACGCTTATTTTTACAGTTTAATAATAATACCAATCTAGACGATTTTTATGATTATCATTAGCCGTCAGAAGAAGCTATGCGTTTTGAGGCTATTTAAAGAGGGAATGTTTCACCTCTTTCCTGCAGTGCGCATTTTTATAATAAAATAGTCTTCGGAATAATTGTGTTATTGTTGTAATGTTTGGGTACATGAATTTTTCTTGAGCTAGTATAAACATATTCAAACAATAAAATAAAGTAAGTTGTCGTTTTCATTTTGCTTATTTTATTCTCAAAATCAGAAGAACATAATCCAGTTAATGGCAAACCACAAGGTTTTTAAAACATCCGAATTACCTTGTATATTGATAAAATAATTACAAATGGAAACATTTCGGAATAAATAAATGTAAATCGTCCAATGAAATCACAGATACAAATGCTCATTTTAAGTGAATAGCCATCATAAATATATTGGCCAAAAAAATAATACAAATGGCTAAATTAAATATCAAATTGGCAGTACATTAGGTCTATAAAACAACCAAAATGGGTTGAGGTGGTGTAATAACAAAGTAATGTTGCTCCAAGCCTCTGGCTCATGTTTTAAAGTGCGCATTGTTAACTTTAGAAGTCTCAAAAAATTTATAAAGGGACATTTACAAATAAACAGTGAAATTATAATCTCGAGCAATACATTGAAAATATAATTACAAAGGTCTGTACATTAAAAATATCAGGCAATTTCTTGGAAGACAGCAATTTGTCCATGACGTGGATTTGGAAAGCCAGTGGCAATGATGCACGCGACAGTCGACATGGCAGAGGGGTCTTTCCCTGTCCCGAAGAGACGGTGAATTCTATTGGCAGAGCGGAATTATCTAACATAAAACGATCTTTATCTAACAGTTGATACAAATCAAACTCTCAAACCAAATAACATGATCATGGCGAGCAATCTATCATCCTATAAAATCTAGGTTATGTCAGCATCAGATATGATTGACACGTTTGGAAAGTCTATGGAGAAGGTTCAAAATGAGTGATGGCTGGGCCTGGGAAGTTTGAGTTCAGATAGCTCGTCTTCGCTCTGCAGCTCCAGCTGCATCTCATCCGAATCGCTGTAATGGGAATGCGGGGAGAACTCTCCGTCGCTGCGGTTCGACCGTGGGGAGCCCTTTCTGCTCTCTGAGCCAGAACTGGGTGTCCCCGCGGGAGAGCGCATCTCCTGCTCCATCAAAGCAGAGAGCGATCCATCTTCAAAGGGGAAGGAGATACCGTTGAGCTGAACCGGTAGTCCCGTGCTTGTGCCTCTTCGGCAAGTGGTGGAGGAGGATCCCCGGGGACTCTCAGTGGGGGACAACAGGTCACACTTTGGCGAGTCAACACCTGGACCCTGCAGCAGGTCCGCGAGCGCGTTGATGTAGATCTGCGCCATCTGCAAGGTATCATATTTGGATAGCTTTTTGTCATTGTCGAAAGCCGGGATGACACTACGAAGCTCGTCAAAGGCATGGTTCAGTCCATGCATCCGTCTCCTCTCCCGCGCATTGGCAGCCTGACGTCTCTGCTTCTGCACTCCGTTGCCGGGTTTGGATGGAGCTCTCTGTCGGCCCTCCTCTACGCTTACTGAACCATTGAGCCGACACAACTCCCGCACTTTGAGCTGAGTTTTGGAACTCTTTCTGAAGTTCGGACTGTGGCCGGATACGGGGGACCCGCCTTCCATGCTGGAGCTGGGCGAGTGCAGCAGGTAGTCGGCGTGTGCCGCGCAGGTGCCAGTCTGCACCGGAGCCAGCCAGGCGCGTGGGTCACTGCTGTCCATTAGTGCTAAACTTGATGGGTACTCGTTCTGCTCCCCCCTCTCTATTCTGGAGTGCTGCTTCTCGTTCAACTCCTCTGCGTCATTGCTCCATTCCTCAATCCTCATAACATCCATTTTAAAACCAGGTAAATCAGGCGTCTTACAGGGTAACCAGATATAACAGTATCTTTAGCACCCAGTGCTTGCAGTGTGTCGCGTGCAGGACTCTCGTGTCTCAAGGCGCCGCTTCGCTTTAAAAAGCGGCACGCGCCTGGTAGCCCCCCTTCTCATTCTGGTCGCGTGGCGCTCTGACCAATAAGAGCGGTTGGGGCAGGCGCGTGTTGGCGACCAATGAGGAGTCTTGGTAAACCCGAAATAAGTTATTATGCCCGGACTGTTTATGATAATGCATTGGTTTAAAGACTGTTTAGCCGGGGTGCTAGCACAATGGGTTGTCTCCCTGGACACACGCAGTGGAAGAGCTGTATGTAGTTTGGAGTGTGGACAGCGCAAGCTTCAGCTCGTGACCGGTTGATGATGCACCGGCCAAGGCAATGCTACAGGCATGTGTGTCTCTGGTTATCGTATGGGGTTACATGTGCATAATAGTTTCATGAAATGAATCAAGAATATGTTAAAATAAAATTATCCAAACCTAATTGTCCACAAAATCGTCGGCATCCTGTTTCATCATCCAAACAATTGCCATGGGATATGCATTTCAGCGCGGGTAAACGACGCGACAAATAGGATAAATATAGTAATTTATTTCACAGTCACACAGAAGCATTTTTGAAATGCAAAAAATATTATCATATGGCATTCATGCGTTAACATAAATAGATAGTCAGAAATTCACAGAATTATTTAACCCACGAAAAGGGCACTGACTAGCTAGTCAAATAATAATTCTATCCTGGATTGGTGTTAGGAATTGGAAAAAAAAAGTTTGACCTTAGAACTCGGCTCCTGGGGTTCGTGCTCATTGTGAATTCACCACTCCTCCATTCTATGAATGTTAATGCCATCTCGAGTTTCATTTTCTTTTGTACAGGTTCAAAACCTTTTGATCCGGCCCATGGAACGCCCTGTTGGTAAAAGAGCTTCACGGGGATCGGAAACATGAGCAGGGGGCTCGACAGCGTTTTTACTGTCAGAAGCAAAGGCGGAGTGGAGAGAAAGTAGAGAGCGAGGGTGTGTGAGGAACAGCGCCCTGCACTCGCAACCCACACACACTGCATGCTTTAACACAGAACCACTCCCTTCCAGTGAACAGTAATGCTTTAATGAGGACGTGGAAATGACTTTTAAAGGAATTATATGTTACAAAAACCGGAGACTTTCTGGAGATTATATAAATAGTAAACGTTTTCCTAAGTAGCTTGCCTTGGCATTTTATGAACTATCTGTTGAAAGGATCGACTACATAAAAATCGAGTAAATGAAAGTAATAGATAATTAAATAATCCCATTAATAATAATAATAATATATGTAATTTAAATGAGAGGTCATAACACTAAACAAAAACAAGATAATATTTATTAGCAATATCTTATGATATGATATTTGCAGATCATACAAGTATTCGCTTAAAGATGCCAAGTGAGAAGAAGTTGAAAAAATATGTACACCAATTTGATATAATTTTAATTTATGTTAAAGGACTATTATACGACTAATGGCTGCCGGTTTTGCAGACAGATTGTGAATAGTCCGGAATAAAAGATCCATTGATGTAGATCCATAATCGGTGTCCACGAAACCCGCCATGAACGTTTTAAACATTCAATTTCAACTCGCTCATTTACGATAGCTGACAAAATACCACAATTTCTGAAATAAAATGACACTAATCTTTTCACTTTTTATTCATGTATTCACAATGCGTTGATGCTTGGGGACTGGCGCCTAGGTCCGTCTCCCCACCTACAAGCGGCCGTCCAGTGAGGCTGGAATGGCTCCTAAAGCAAACAACAGGTTGGATATTGTAGCTGTCGATTATTAAAGTGTCTCATGCACAATGGACACTCTATGTTCCATTCGACACGCTTGGGGGACTCTTTGGAAAAAGTGCACAAAATGTGTCCCAGTGGGGGCTTCCAGCGTGATCGAGTCTGCGTGCTGCTCACCCCATTCCAGTCTCCGGGGAAACGAGGTTCAGTGGAGGGATGCACGTGATAGACTAATGATGATAGTGATACTATTGGTATGAATAATAATAATATGAATGTGATAATATGAATAATATGAATGATTTATATGAAGAGTGGCTATTGGCAGCTTTCTTTATTCTGTTACTTTCAGGCCATTGTACTACCAAAGAAAGGATACCTTTTTGGCAGACATATTGTGCTCAAATTTCCGTACAGACAGGCCTTGAAAAATATGCTTATTGCTTTAGTTATCTTTTACGTTTTGTTTAATGAACAGAAGTACTGACAAACACACGCACGCACGCACATCCGTCTTCGGATAACAAATACTTGACAGTGAAACAGCGCCACTTAATGTTTTAAAATGAAACAACACGGAGTTTTAAGATACAATTCCAGTTCGGATTTTTCAGGAAATTGTGACAACAAGCTATATGACTTCACGCGTTTGGAAAAACATTTGCAATATTATCCATTTTTCATTGCGACCAGCTTTTGTGGAGAGACATTAATGTTTTTGACAAAAATGTCCTTTCAACACAGGTTGATGTTGAATGTCCTTTTAACCCAGGGTGAAGTAAAAAATGCGGTTGACCCGCAATAAAAGACAGCGAATCTCTATAGCAGGAAGATAACTTGTTTTCACATAAATCAGGGAAGTGTATTCCCACGCGGGCCAAGTAGTTTATTCTGACATGTTAGCAAAATGGTCAGTCACTTGAAAATAATTAGTAAAGATAAGAAATCTTTCTCGGTGTATTAATAAAACGGGTGCATCAAGTACTAAACCAAGTCCATAGCTTCAATGTAATAAGAGTAGCATGTAACTAATAATATTAAATATGTAAAAGTTCTTTACATTTCACACTATTTACATACACACAGTTTAAAAAAAATCTGAGTAAACAAAATACTTAATTTACATACATTCATTCTTTCTTGGTCCCATGTCAGTTTGTTCTCTTGACAACTGCTAATTTAATTTAACTAGACAAGGAATAATGACAGGTTTACCAGCATAAATATAAAATGACAGATTGATAACAAAACAGAAATGTTATTAATTCCTTATATTTCAATGTGCACGGCTGTAAACCAGCAGCGATGTCAGGGACATCCACTGATGAACTTCAGATGAAATTTACTTGCGTGATCTGTGACATACTCTCCCAACCTTGTCATGGTCCAGATGTTCCAGGAAGAAAGACCCAACTTTATGTGTCCTCCAGGGTGACATAAAGCCGTGCTCAGGGATAAACATTACCCAGAATCTCCAACTTACAAAACATTCACAGATTTTATTGGGAACTGTTAAAAAACAAAAGCAAAGGCAGTAACAATAACACCAATATATCTTAAACATCTAGATTCAAGAAAATATGGAATTGTAAAAGGAGAAATCACAAGTTGATAGGAACAATTCGTCTTTCGTCTTTCGAATTTCGTCTTCTATTAAAAGCTATACCCGCCGCCCTTATACCTCAAATCGAGCTCTGATCAAAGTATAAATGAGTATTTCAGGGTGGACAAAAGTTACCTGGAGAACACACAGATGCCAACACAGTCCAAGCAATGACTACAAAAACAATACCACTGTAGAAAACAAGTTTATTAGACAAATTATACACAGAAAGCTTTGCCACTTGTAACAGAGGCCTCAGTTTGTTCCGTTTGAATAATATGCAACACATACAACAAAATATGCCTATATTAAATACTGTACATTATAATCAGTGGAAAATTATCAAGTAATCCTGCACGTTCTATGTATGAAGTATAAAATGTTACGGCATAGCAAGTTGTGCATGCTTCTTTTTAAGAACTTGCCTCTGTTATTATCCAGCAAATCAAAATTAACTGAAGATGACGTGAAGAATATTTGTAACTGGATTTGAACTCGGGGGGTAACCAAATAAATAGGATGACCGCTAAGTCAATGCTAGGCTCATATGATATACTGTATTTTTTTAAACAAAATAGCATCACATGTAAAATATACATATTTCATAATGTCTCTGTCATTTGTACTAAATAAAAGTTATTTAAATGTTGTCTGTTGTCCTATTGTCATTCGATAGCCATACTGTAGAGAAAAGAACATCTAGAATGCTTGCGTCAAACACTATTGCTGTTCTCTACACACAACATTTGCGGTTTAGTCTTAAGGTAACAAACTGAAAGCTTCTAAACAACTAACATTATTAAATATTAATACAGTGTTAGTGGAAAGGTTTGGTTCCCCTTCATAGTAATGTTTTAACCCCTCCCCCCAACTGCACCTTAATGGCCTTGTTAAAAACAATTGGCACTTAAAAAAATGAAAAAAGAAACGTAGATAAATGATACCCTTAACAATTATGAAATTATATAGAAAATCTTTAAAAATGGCTGCCATCAACTCTACAGTTCCCATGACAAGAAATCAATCCTATTGACGTAGGAGCCTGGCGTGGAGAAGCCTGCATGTTTCGTATAAGGCTGGTATAGAGGATGTTATCTGAAAGGGTTTCTCCTTAATCTGAGCCTAACAGTTTGCACTTGCAGGTACAAGACAATTAGTTGACTGGAGAATGACACAACCACACAGAAATTTGACTTTTCTTTTCACTGAGCCCTGGCAGAGATAAAAACGCATTTAGCACATGATTTATGAAGCAAACCAAGACTACAGCACTCATTAAGCGTTTTTCAAAATTGGCAGAGAAAAACAAGTAGACAGAACTTTTTTTTAACTTTCTGACCAAACACATTCCACACATTAAAATTTATTTTCAAAACAAATCCAATAAAATACATGTAGTAGCTTTAGCTTTAAAGTCTTTTTCCGGTCGTCTTTTACCTCTTGTTTTCGTGATCCTTTTTGTCCCTATTTGTGTCTCTTGACAAGTGTCTTTTTGGAGGCCGAGTTTCTCACCTTTAAATAGACAACACAGTACAGGTGAGAAGAAAATATCCGAAGTACATACAATCAATTACATGTCTGTGGGCACTGGTACAGTGCATTGGAATTTATCTAGTCTTATGTGCACCAAAATGCCGGACCGTGTCCAGAGCTCAGACGGTCAGGTGTCGGTCTGTGTCGCTGGGCTAACGGACACCAACATTGGGGGCAGGTTTTGGGTTTGGAGAACGGGCATTGACAGGCAACACCAGATAACTGAGTGGAATGGAGCCCCGATGAGCTGAAAGGCAGAGACAAGAACATCCTCCAATGGAGCATTTGTGAATCTGAAACACGGACGGACAAGTTTGTTGTTTTAAAAAAAGACCCTTCGTGTGGAGTCTTTAGGTGTCATACGCTTCTTCAGAAAAGCAGTTCTTAAGTGCCATGGAACAAAAGAGAGAAAACAGGTCCAAGTGACAGCCCCCCCCCCCAACAACCACAAGAACGGAACAACGACAGCAGAGATTCAAGTCTTGCTTCCAGTCACCACCGGGTGGCAGTAGGATGAGCATTCCCCCACCTCCACCACAAAAATAGGGCAATACCTCACCCCCCCAAAACAAAACCCAAAACCTCCCCCCCCACCCAAAAACAGACCGTGAAACAAAACTGCCCATCCGGCCGCCAAAATCAAAATAACCGCAAAAAAGAATCCTATGTACATAGATGGTTTGGAGTGTATTTGTTTTAGTTTCCCTTTCGCTGCGAGGCCCTGCTCCTCCTCGCTCCTCTTCGCTCCTCCTTGCCTCATATGGACGTGCCCCGATCAGGGTCGTTGCCGTAGCTGAAGTTGGGCTGGGGAGTGGGCTGGTACGGGATGGAGGACATAGTCTTAATGGGGCTGCGGAAGAAACCGCCGTTGGGGGCTCTCTGCCTGAAGGGCCCCCCAGTCCGATGGTCCGGCACGGGGCCGAAAGCGAAACCCTGCTGGGCCTTGGCGGACAGGCTGCGGCTGAGCGTCTGGATCTGCTCTGGGATGAAGGTGGTGGTGGTGATGTGCGTGTTGCGGAAGTCGCTGATTTGCTCCAGGGCCTGCCGCGTCGCCGGCATGGAGTCCATGTCCAGGGGGGTCAGGTCAATGGAGGAGGTGGAGAACTGCTTGTGGGGGCTGTCGTCCTCTGTACACAGGCTGTTAACCCGGCGGTGAAGGTGCTCCAGGTCGATCTCCTTGTCATCCTGCAATGCGAATGGGGGGGGGTGCAGAGAGGGGGCGGAGGAAGAGAGCAAGAGATAGTGGAGGACAGGGTCATAATACAGTGAGGATAGAGGAGGTGGGGGAGGGAAGGTCGATAAAGGACGGGGAGGAGACGAGGGTAGGACAGAGGGCATGACGGAGGAAACAACCGTTTGAGGTGAGAGGAGAGTGGAGTCATGATGGAGGGAGATCAGAGAGGTCGATGAGTGTGAATGAAAAGTGATTGATTGAGAAGGAGTGAGAGTGAGTTGGAGTGACATTGCAGTGGAGTGAGATTGAGATGGTGGCGAGAGTTGGGGTGAGAGTGAATGACAATGAGATGGAATGAGTCAAATTGAGAGGGAGTGTTATTGAGTCGGGGTGAAAGTGAGATGGCGTGAGAATGAGATTGAATTACATTGCAATGGAAAGATAGTGAGATGTAGTGGGTTTGTGATGGTGTGATTTAAATGGAACGAGATGGAGTCAAAGTGAGATGAAGTGACGATGAGATGGAATGAGAGTGAGTGAGATGGAGTGAGAGTGAGATGTAGTGTGATGAGATGGAGTGTGATGAGATGGAGTGAGAGTGAGTGAGATGGAGTGTGATGAGATGGAGTGTGATGAGATGGAGTGAGAGTGAGTGAGATGGAGTGTGATGAGATGGAGTGTGGTGAGATGGAATGAGAGTGAGTGAGATGGAGTGTGATGAGATGGAGTGAGAGTGAGTGAG
>JACXGJ010000861.1:55688-76264 GCA_016801105.1 Esox niger | reverse complement strand
GGAATGGAGTGAGAATGAGATGGCGTGAAATGGAGATGGTTTGCGATGAACAGATGACATGGGATTAAAGGAGGAGGTGATAGTGGGGGAGGAGAGGAGAAAGAGGGAGGGACAGAGAAGCACAGTCTGAGCTGCAGTAAGGAGAACACACATTCAGACACATCTCTACAGGGTCAACAGGGGGCGCTGCTGCTCCTCTGGAATCCAAACACACATCAAGCTGAGGGAAACGTGCTATTGGATTTCAGCGTGCCATGCTGAACAACCAATCAAGCTTTACAATGGTCTAATTTATTTCGGACCACTTAGTTTGGAGCCATTCGGTGATAGAAAAAACTGAATTACAAATGTGGCTCAATGGTCAGATTAGATGTTTTGTTTGTTGTTGCAACAAAATTGTATTTCTCGTTGTTATAGAGACAAAGTTATGCATATGCTCAAATCTAAACAATAGCAAAAGTGCAAGGTCCATTTATTATATTTTGTGAATCCAGTGATTCTTTTAGAAGGGAAAAGGATTTAACCATTTTTCCCAAATGTTATAATGGTTATAAAAATAGATTAGCAAAATAAATAGCTGATACAGACATATATGAAATACTAATGCATCCACATAAAATGATTGGTCCACAGCTTTGAGATGGTCACACTCAGAGAAAGGTGTCTCATGCTTATACTGGATGAGAGGAGGCTTGGCTTGTGTGATGGCTGGGGGGGTACAGGGAAAGAGCTGGTGAGGAGTTGAAGTGGGGAGATACTGGGCATCCATCATTGTGGGAGAGGGCATCTGCAAGGAGGGGAACAGACACCGAGTCACAGACAGAGCTACTGACCACGTGGGTTGGAGGGGGTGTTGCCCTGGCCGTGTTGGGGGGGTCAGAGGGGACAATTGTAACCCTCTCCATCTCACAGGCGGAGGGGGCATGAGAAGGTGCTGTCTGTAGTGACCTAGTCACACCACAAACCAAGAAGGGGGAGTGGGGGGTAGGTGAGGGTGAGGTGAGGTGGTGAGTCAGTCTGTTGGCTGTGAGAGCCAGGGAACTTGACGGGTATCAAGTACCCCATCAGGGCATGGAGTTGTGGTTGGGGAGGGTTCATCACTGGGCTCGGCCTCTGTTTCAATCAGACCAACGAGAAGGCCTCATTTTGGGGAGAAGACCCTTTACATTCAAGTCTGACACCTGTATATGTTTTCATTCAAAACTCACAGGTCCGTTCTGCGGCAAAACTTGCATTCATCAGAATCTGAGGACCTCCATTCGCTAAGTGCTCACATACTCAATCCTGGGCTCAGTTCAGAGACGCCTCACGTGAGCCCTCTAGTGGAGAAAAGGCATTACAGTTCATGTGGTGGGTTGACAGGCAACGCCATTTACTACAACTGTCTTGAGACGGCTCTAGCAACGCCGCCACAAGACGGCTAAAAGGGCCCCGTCAGAGGTACAACCCGGAGGTCGGAGGAGAGGCCGTGAAAGTGGTCGTTCTCATTTTGGGGATGACCCGGGAGAGGTCGTCACTGGGTCTGAACACGTGTTGGACGACCAAGGCACGCGGGGCGTCTCGGCATGCCAGGGGGCGCTGGGTAATGGGTGGGAGGGGAGGTCCCGGCAGTTTTCGGGGGCGTTTCATTGGGGGTGTTGTGTCGGCGGCGGCGCGGTTCAGCTTGCCTGGCCAGAGTGCCGTCAGCGTGGGACTGCGTGTCGTGGTGTTTGTGCGTAGATCAGAGAGATGGACAGACAGACAGCAGGATGAAAGCAGGCACATGAGGGGGGTAAAGAGAGGGGGTTGTCAGAGGAGAGGCGGGGGTGAGTAGAAAAGACAGCGGTCAGCACACACAGACAGACAGAGACTTTGTGGGGCGTTTAAACGTTCGAGGAGGAGCCTTCAGAGATGTACCTGGAAAGGTGAGATGTTAAAATGGCATTTTTGTATTGCTCTCCCTCGCCCGCTTTAACCTCAACACAGTGTACTTATCTACGAAACAAAACAAAAAGGGAATGAGCGCTTTCAGCCAACAGGGACAATAAATCAGACATGATCAAACATCCTGTGCTCAGCATCGTAAACAGAGTCTGACCCCCGACCCCCGACCCCAACACCCCCCCACCTCCCCCCCACCCACACATACTGCATAGCCAACCACACAAACCTCCCAGGTAACATTGTTATCGGTGGTACATATACGCAGTAATTGCGATAAAGATTGCCTTTGTATTCTGCCCATTGTAATGGAATTAAAGGTTTGTGTAGAACCCAGCAAGACGTGAAGAAACAGCCAGCACGGATCTAGATGGACTCAGCTGGCTGTACAACAAGACTGGGCGTTAACTGTGTGGGAAATCAATCCGGCATCCAGGACGCACTTTTATGCTTTCATTAAAGACATCCCCAAACACCATGTCCTCAATTGGCTAAAGCCAGTACTGTATGGTTGAATACTCATTTCTGATTGGCCAGAATGGCATTCTAGAATGGAGTAGGACTGTGTGTGATGAGTAGTGCAGCTTAACTCTGCTGCGTCCTACGGACCTGTTAATCACATGTGGTGCCACAGAACAGTGTTAAATATTACACAAAACACAACGCAACTCCAAGCACAGCAGAGCACAGCACAGCACGGCACGGCACAGCACAGCACAGCACAGCACACAGACAGTGATTACACGGAAGCAGAGGCCTGGATAGGGATGGACCTCCATGACATGTTCAGTATGTAACGCACTGTGTACTGGGGGAGCCGGGAGACGTGAGCACATTCATCCCCAGGCAGCGAACATGGGTTTGGGTTGGAGATCAGTGAGAGCTGGGTGTCTGTCTGAACTGCAGGTGGAGGAGGACAGGGACTAGGTGGGTTCGTGTGTGTGTGTGTGTGTGTGAATGTCCCCATAGAGAGCAATCATACCGTACATTATTATAACCTTATTGTAACATTTGGGTATTTGGGTGACACACGCTCCTGAATTTGACTGATGGAAGACAACAAGTGCTGGAAATCATCGAGGCATTTTGAAGAACGGGCGAGCAGTAGCACTCGGCCTTCACTTCACTCATTTCCTCCGAGTGTCGGCAGCGTCTCCGCGTGGAGTCGAACGATGGCTTGATTGCGACCGGTGATTGATATCCCCGCGGTGATGGCAGCTGTGCCCCCCCCACCCGTAGTTCCCTGGATGAGTGTCTCGGAGGGGGCCGGAAAGCAGTTGTACCGTGCTAAAAGGTCCCTTGTTCACTATGCGCACTCCTATGAGTTGAATTCCTGGTCAACTGAAGTGCACTAGGGCACTGAACTAGGGTGCCACCTGGGACACGCTGTGTTGTTGAGGGGGCACCACTGGTGGAGGCCACTGAGGAAGAAGCTGACTGATGTCCACTTCAATGCAGAACCCCCCCCCCCCCCACATGGACACAGAGGACCGGGCCCAGCAGGATGTGACCTGAGCTCCACGACCACCGCTGACCCCCGCCGGCTGTAATCACGCTCCGTAACCGCGGTGACATGGGCGAGGTGAGGTGTAGGGAACTATCAATGGTGACATGGATACAACCCGCTACCTTCGCCATGGCAGCGGTGGGCGATCCGCTGCTCATTATATCACAGAGATACTATGCAACACTCTGTAGCAGGCTCTGTGTGAATCAGATATTTGAATAGGGAGCGTGTTGAGAGAGCAGAGCACTACACACGTCTGCCTGTGTTTGGGTTATCCATGCTAAAACAGCCATTAGACATTGATCGGTTTGACATCAGAACGCCGATTGGCAGACAGCTCTGGTACATGAGGGCGTATGCCTAATTGTATTGGTAACCAGTTTACAAAGGCACCTCGACAGGGTTTGTGATATATTGCCAACGTACCACGGCTACAGGCTGTTTCCACACACTCGGAACTGAGTTATGCCCAACAACATGTCTCAGCCGTGTTATATTGGCCAGGCAACATGCACCCCAAGCGATTAAACATCCAATAAACAATATCCATGTAGAGCCTAGTCATAGTAAAGGTAACTGATCTGACTATCTGAAGGCTGAATGAAGTGACCGGCCTAACGCACTGATTTCTCAATGCTCTCCGTCACAAAGACCTTGAACCCCAGGCGCCTGAGTTGGGGGGTACGAACCGCTAGACCTGTCCAGGACCACATGCGGACGGGCACACCGGTCGCCCCGGCACATGAAAGCGGCTGCGAGGGCAGGGGGTCATGGGTAGGGGCGGAGGCACGGGGTGGGGTGCTATGATGAGGAACACAGCCGAGGAGGCCTCGCTGCCCTGATCACAAGCCTTCATTACTGCCGAGGAGATGAAACGGGCACTCTGTTGAGCTCCCAGTTCCCCGTGGCGTTGCTCTGATGTCGCGGCCAGTCAGGACAGCCACTGAAATGACCAGGGAGGGGAGGGGAGGATGGGCGGAGGAGACGCGACGAGGGGAGGGGACGAGAGAGGAGAGGGGGCCTAGCAGAGGGAGGGGTGGAGAGGACTGGAAATAAAGAAGTGAAAGGAAGAAGCTATTTGTGGCTAGAAAGGGAGATTGAGAGGGATTTCTTCTAACCCGTTACTACTTCAATAACACTTCGTCATGCCAGGCAGCTTGATAGACTCAGCATGAATTGTTTCGAGATGTGACTACACTGCCATAGGAGCTGGGCAAATGTGCACAGATACCGTGTGGCGGTATGACAGCAGATTCTGCTTTTAAAACAGGTAACGTTAGCTAACCTATCGTCGCCAGTCTGCGGCTACAACTCACATTCTGACTTTGCCACCAATATGGAATATTGTAGGTGAAAATGAATATATTTTAAATTGTGAAGAACTACAATCTCAGAAGTAAATTAACCCTCTTCCAAGGATCTTTGTACTTCATTAGAAAATAACATCCCAATAAAACCGAACATATCATCATTTGGGTCCACTCCAGGGTTTTATTTTACTGGCTATTGTAACTATAGACATGAACAATCACCATGTTAATGGAGTGATAATAATGTACATATACAGTACCAACACAAAGTTTGGACACACTAACCCATTCAAGTTCATGGATAAGCGTTGCCCAATACTTTAACTGGAACTGTGTAGTACATAGTTTATTTTGTAGTACTTTCATCTTGTTATCACATTTGCACCCGCTATCAGTATCGCTGTATAGGATTTCACAGGGCTGGAGACACTGGTCAAATGATAGCGACTACACGATTCCTCGGGTCGAGAACTGATCTAAACCTTTTAGCTGTGCCTACCAGTTAATTACGGGGACAAGCGGAAGAAGATATTCGTCCGTGTACTACAGATGTGCTATGCTTGGCGGCACCTTGTGTAAGTAGTCAAATGCAGAGAGACATCCACATTAAACACAAGTCTTTCACACTGGATTCATGTACTTTTCTGCTTTAAGCTAGTAAGCCTTATTCTCTACGGTGATGCTGACACTTCAGATGTCTCTGGGAGTCTGCATTTATGTCTCTGTAAAGAAAAGGACGGGCCACAGGGCACTTTAAGCAAATGAGAAATGGGCTGGTCCCTCTCTGGCCTCGTGGGCCTGTCTGAATTTAGGTTTATGTGTGGAAATACGATTTTTTTGAGGACATCTAACTCACAGCACACCACAGCAATTTAACTGGCTGTCTTAACAACATGAATAATTAGACTTTGAACTACAATACTGTTTGAAAATAGTTGGTACGCTGCGGAACATGCTAATAAAACAGAATGCAATGATGTGCAAGTCATTTATCCATATATACAAGTGAAAACAGTACAAATACAACAAATCAAACGTTGAAACTGACAATAGTATTTGTTTATAAAAAAAATTCTCCTCTGTCATATTATTCATTTGATAATGCGCCAAATGTTTTCAATGGGTGACAGGTCTGTACTGCAGGCAGGCCAGTTTAGCACCCAGACTCTTTTACTAGGTAGCCATGCAGTTGTAATACGTGCAGAATGTGGATTGGCATTGTCTTACTGAAATGAGCAAGGCCTTCCTGAAAAATACTGGTCTGGGTGGCAGCGTATGATGCTCCAAAACCTGTATATATTGTTCAGCATTAATGGTGCAACAATATATACCCCAATACCATCATGGATGTTTGCTTTTGAACTGTACTTTGATAACAAGCCAGATGGTCCCTCTGCTCTTTAGTCCAGAGGACACGGCGTCCAAGTTTAACAAAAGGAATTTTACATTTTGATTTGTCCGACTACAGGACATTTTTCCACTTTGCCTCAGCATTTGCCTCGGGCCCTGAGAAGGCCGCAGGGTTTCTGGTTCTTGTTCATATATGGTTTCTTCTTTGCATGGTAGTGTTTTAACTTGGATTTGTGGATTCAGCAACATACTGTGCTCACAGACAATGGTTTTCAGAAGTGTTCCTGAGCTCATGCAGTGATGTCCAGTACAAAATCGTGTCTGTTTTCAATGCAGTGCCACCTGAGGACCGACGATCACGGCCATCCTATATTGGTTTTCGGCCTCATCCCTTGCATACAGAGATTTATCCGGATCTTTTTAATCTTATATATCGTAGATGATGCGATCCCCAGTCCAAGTTGAACCCCTCTCTACCTGTACTTCTAAAAGAATCATCCTCTCTGAAATGATTAGTAAATACCATGTTACTTATTTGCTTCCATTTGACCTAAATTGTTGAGAGATGTTCCAACAGGATCTGTTTCCGCATTACACACATTTTCGAGTCTTTTGTTGCCCTTGTCCCAACTTTTTGAAATGTTTTGCTGGCATCAAATTTCAAGTGGGCACATATTTTTCAAGAAACAATAAAATGTCTGTTTTAAAATCTGATATGTTGTCTTTGTACTCTTTTCTACTGAATATAGGGTTTAAATGATTTGCATCTCATTGCATTCTGTTTGTCTTCACATTTTACACAGCGTCCCAACATTTTTGGAAACGGGTTTGTGCCTACTGTATGAAGATAGTCCCCTTTCCAAATATACTGTACAGAGAGTCCTTCACCCAAAACCCCTTAACACTAAATGTTACAATCTCAAAGGACCTGTACTCCAAAAAGACCCCTACAGTGAGTCTAAAATGACCCTCACTTCCAAATGAACCAACTCTGAGTGTCGAATGACACCTACACCCAAACAACCTCCACCCTGAGTCCCAAATGACCCCACTATATGCCCGGGTCAAAAGAACTGCCCTATATGGTAATTGAGTGCCATGGGAATGCTTCATGTGTCACGCGCTGTCTCAGCCACAGATCAGTTAAGATTCCCACAGCTTTGGTGGTTCCGGTGGTCCTGTAGCGTGCCTGGGTTTTCAGTCCATGAAGTCCAGTGTGTTTGGTAGCCTGTCCTGCCAGCTCTCCATGGGCAGCTAGACCCAACAGCCAGGAAGAAACCGACTTTACTGACGGGTTAGAAACATCTCGACGCCGACACCGGGTACAGAAGCACACCACACACAGCCGGGTCACATGTCCCCAAGTCCCCTCCACAACCACCCTGGCCTCCCCCCATCTCCTCACCTCCTTGGAGGGGACTCGCGAGCCCTTCCTCCTGGTCCACCACGTCTCCACCATGGCGATGAGACAGGAGAGCACCACGCCAGCCGCAAGCACACAAAACACGCCAGCAAAACTGTGGATGTCCAGGGCTCCGCCGCGGTGTTTGGTGTGGACGGCTGAGTGCAGGTCACAGGGGCTGTCTCTGGGCCACCACTTCAGCTTCAGGATATCCATGTCTCCGTTCTGCTGGAGCTCCAGAATCCTGACACGCGCACACACACACACACACACACACAGACAAAAACAAACACACACGGTTGGATGCACACGTGCATTCACACAGACGGACACGCGCACACACAGGCACGGAAAACACAAAGATTTCAAGAAACTGAGTACAGATATATGGTACGGTCCGTTGGAGAGAACCTCATTTAATTTAGTTCAGATTGGACTGCATTTTAGCATCTTCAGATTGTGTACTGATGATTCTGGCTAGACTTAAATGTAATTATGTCATTTGTTTTTTCCTTTGTTTATACAGGGAACTCAAGCTGAGACCTAGATCTCTTTGCAGTTGCGCCCAGTATTACAAAAAATATCTATATATCAAATCAAATGAAAACATTACATCTAAAATATATGTATGTACATTAACAAAAGCAATCACAGTGAACTATAAAAAAACATTTAATCAAACATTTTAATTTCCTCACAGGCACAAAAACACGCTTCTTCGCAACTGGAGACCATAACAGCCAAAATATTATTGAGGTAACATAATGTGGATGTTTTTCCAGTAGAACTAATATCAACCAATATATATTAACCAATTCTGGATGTCAGTTAGTCGCAGGCGAAAAAACGATGAGACAATGAGTGCAAAGATTTGCCCAGGTTATAAAACACAGTGCTGAATGATTTAAACCTCATAAAGACACTTCATTAAGCAACTGTGAAGCACAAATATAGATCACATAACCATAGTCAAGTATGGACATATAAGTAGCCTTTATCATTTATTTCCTGTGCTGAGATGACAGACCTGATTTCTTTATATGAAAACATGTTTCACTTCTCCATCAACTCATCAATATGTATTTTAAAAGAGAGACAGTCATCTAACCAAACCCAAAGAGATCTATAGGTATTCTAACTGGAGTGTGTAGACTTAATATCCACTGCATCATCTGTAATAATACCCTGGGATAAACAGCTGAATTCATTCTGAAATCAAAGTCTGTTTTCCATCAAAACAGAATAATCAACAGGTCACAAGTCAATAAATAAACATAGATTCAATTCTCATCCAATGTTTTGTCAATGCCACCCACAGCCAGTGTGGTTGCTGTAACAGGACTGTGACCAGGTCTAAAAACAGATTACTGTAGTTAGATTACTGTAGCTAGATAACTGTAGCTAGATTACTGTAGCTAGCCCCAATTAGCCTAAGGCAACACCTTGTGAGAGGCCTGAACATACTTGTCACAAGAGGGGGAATGTCAAATGCACCATTAGTCTTCTTGCCACTCATACAAACAGAAAGAGGATTTCTCACAGTAAAAAAGAGACAGTCATAAACTGATTTACATGGGTGGTTATTTCATTTTGACGACCACATTTAGAAGATAATTTCATGATACCAGCCTGGCGTCATCTTCACTTCGATCAATTCCGTCTTCAACAAAGTAGTGGGTTCTATTCTTAAACGCTTCAAAATGATCTACGACTGCAATGCCCATGTCAGATATATTTATCACGGATGAAGACCCGAAAACTCTGAGTCCCACAACAGTGAGGATATGGAATTGGCACTGATACATCAAACATTTTGGACAAATTTAGGCATTTTCCAAGAGCAGTGAGAAATTGACTTTTAGTTTATCAGATTTTACTTGGACAATGTAATTTGATCGAATATGCAAATTGGGAATCTGGAATCTGTCAATCCCAATCTGTTGTCACATTGGGAATTTGTTTCTTGAAGTTTGGCACAATTCCAATGAAATGCATGACCTTGGCTCATGGAAAACTAAGTGTGCCGGTGTCTCAAACTAACAGAGATCAGAACAAAGAGGTTCTTTCAATCAATGCCATTCACTGAACATGAATCTCATGATTCACAATGCATGATGATCTGACAGGTGAATTTCAATGATATTTCCGTGCCTCCCTTTTAAATCCTCTCGAAGGTCAGAATCCTTGCAATCTTCTCCAAGGAGAAGGAATCAGGAAAGTACTATAGAGATTCAGAAGGATGCTCCGCAGTTGTTTCAATCTCACAACACTAGGGGGCACTATCAGACAGATAATGCTGCAGCAGACAGACAGTTGTATTAACCTGTCAAAGTAATTAGAAGAAATATGAATGTTTTGTAGCACAGTGTAAGTACTTTGCTGTAATGCCATTATGCTGTCCGGCTAAGAAAATGAATTATGACATCTAATAAAAATCCTCAAAGGTTGATTGGAAGCGTCTGTTCATTCACAGTGTTATACTTCATAGGTCTGGCTTGCTGAACACCATGAAACACACGCACACACGCACACACGCACACACGCACACACACACGCATGAACATACACTCAAGTAGACACACATAGATGCACGGTCAAACTGAATTTAGTGGAGAATGTAGAAATGCTCCCAATCTTTCTAAAATGAAAGGTGTAACAGAATGGTATTTTACAGTTTCAAATTTGCAGGTGAAAATATCAAGGAAGCACATCAAATTTTGTATGACATATCTGTTCATTTAAAGATATCATTTTGTGAACTTGACTCCTAAACCAGAAGGGACACATGGAGACCTTGTCAGACTGGCTAGAAGGAAAGTATCAAGTATTCATCAGATAAATCCTCAGATAGGCTAGTAAAGAACTGAATATCTGATTTGGGATTACAGTTGGGAGACACACAGAAACAGCCCTCATTCAGATAAGCCCCACAAAACAGATGACTCACAGTTGGAAAGTTGGCTCAAATGGAATCAAAACAAGGAATAAATTAGTCTGAAATGCTGGCTGAATATTGGCCGAAAAAATCAACATGATCACTCAAAGCTGTTTCGGATGGAGACGTAAGGTCAACGTATGTTACTGTAGGCTAATTGTTACCACACTGACAAAGACAGGCCCGAATTAGAAAACAAGTACATGAGTGATTGCCCTCAATCTGACAGAATGGAATAAAAAGAGATACCTCAGCTATCAAAACACTGACAGCAATTCCGTCAATCTGGGAAGTCACACAAGTGCAGAGATTTTTCAGTTTGCCTGCTTGTCAACATTTGCAAATTCGATAGTCTTTTTTTCCCCTAACCAACCGTACAGTGAAATCCCTAGACACACATGTACAAAAAACACACTGAGACAGACACACACACACACACACACACACACACCGTCACACACACACACACACACACACACACACACACACGGAATGGTTATGTAGGTAATTAAAAAAACATTGGAAAAAGGTGACCACATGATCTACAGGAAACAGAAGATTGTGTTCAAAGCTTGTCTAATGGGAAAAGCAGCCCTGAGAGCTTGGCCTTGTGCACAAACTGGAATCCCAATGTTCTCCATAGCCTCTACAACTGTGCATCAGATCAAAAACGTCCAATAGAAACATCCATTGCTTTAACACAGAGAACATGTAAGCCATCGTGCATCCTGGGAAAGTTGATGACGATGATGATATTATTGCACCAGGGCGTTCATTCCACCAGTGGATGCATCTGCATAGACGCGGAACGTGCACCTGGACCAGAACTCGTGATATCGCCACGGTAATAACGCAGCTCGTTCCTGATTGCATCACCATACCCATGTCTGAGCTACATTAGATAAACTATATCACTGCTAGCTGTTCATGAATATTGGAAAGAAAGATATGAAGCTAAATCCCACTGCAGGAGTTCTGAATAATATGATAATTTCCCCCCACACATTTTTCCCAGCATATTTTATCATAGTGGAACTGTTTTATTCTTGCACTGCAACATATTGATACAGATTCATCACAAAACACTGCTCATGTCGCACACAAAAACAAGATATCTTTAAAATCAAAAATTATTTCTAATATCACATTTCTAATTAAATATTTCTCTGAAAACAGACAACTAAGAACAGTCTATTTCCTAATTTCACATTATTTCCTCAGAAATGAAAAGCAATGTGGGGATGTGGTGATTGGCGTTGCTAACTCACCATAGTACTGAAGTTATGAGTCCAAGCAGCCGCGATTCAGAATCAAGGTTTTCCCACCCCCAATTTGTGAACGCCCACTTTGTGAACCCCCAGTTTGTATTCTCAAAATGACAGCCAGTTGGACACCTCACCTGTGTCTCGAAGTACTAGCAAAAAGCCTGAAGGCCACTGGCGGTGAAAGGGCTTCATAACCTTTATGACCATGCAAAATAGCTTCCATGTGCTCTTTGTCTAAGTGCTGCATGAACATGCATTTTCCTGATTAAGTCTCTAAATAATGACCTTGCAAATATGAACAGCTGCTGCTCAGACAAAATGAACACCATTGGTCCTAGTCAGTGGTCACCCTGGTGGTTATCTGGTCATTGACCCCGCTGGGCCTTGAAAGAAGTGAAGCCCTTCACAAACTTGAAAGAACAACACTGTGACTGACATGGTGGGATGGAGAGTCAGGATGGAGAGAGAATTACGGAGGTGAAGAATGATAGAGGGATGAAGAGATGGATCGCAAATCTCAGTCAGTGGGACATGGGTTTGTTTCCCATGGCGTCCGGTATGAAAGTGAATGCACTCACTACTGTAAGTCACTCTGGATTAGAGCATCTGCAAGAGGTCTAAAACTCTTAAACAGAAGGATGGAGAGATGGATGGTAGGCAGAAGACAGTAGTGAAACTCTATTTAGGGCAGTTGCCTCCTTTGACAAGACGACTGATTTCCTACAAGATTTTGTTGTTCCGTACTTCGTCAGATGTGACTCACATCCCCAGTTACACTAATGACCAGGACTAGGTAAAGTGATCACCAGCATAACACTAGTTTCAATAGTGATGAGGGCTAGTTAAGGCAATTACCAATGTAACACTAGATTCACAAATGACCAGGACTACTGTAGGTCTGGGGATCACTAGTCTTACAAGGCCACACCTCCAGAGTCATCTGGCCTCTTGGCCTGGTATAACAGGGCTTGGGGATCACTGGTCTCACGAGGCCACACCTCCAGTCTCATCTGGCCTCTTGGCCTGGTATAACAGGGCTTGGGGATCACTGGTCTCACGAGGCCACACCTCCAGTCTCATCTGGCCTCTTGGCCTGGTATAACAGGGCTTGGGGATCACTAGTCTCACGAGGCCACACCTCCAGTTTCATCTGGCCTCTTGGCCTGGTTTAACAGGGCTTGGGGATCACTAGTCTCGCGAGGCCACACCTCCAGTCTCATCTGACCTCTAGGCCTGGTATAACAGGGCTTGGGGATCACTAGTCTCGCGAGGCCACACCTCCAGTCTCATCTGACCTCTAGGCCTGGTTTAACAGGGCTTGGGGATCACTAGTCTCGCGAGGCCACGCCTCCAGTCTCATCTGGCCTCTTGGCCTGGTTTAACAGGGCTTGGGGATCACTAGTCTCGCGAGGCCACACCTCCAGTCTCATCTGGCCTCTTGGCCTGGTTTAAGAGGCATGGGAGTCACCAATGTATCACTTGGGATTAGTAAGAAAAAGTGGAGTCACTGCTTGACTTTGCTATTTCAAGCAATTCAACGGGTGAACAGCTTTTTAAGAGCGGGTGTATTCGTGTGAGTACGTGTTACAGAGTTGTATTGTGACCTAGCTCTGATCCATAACCCACGCACGCACGCACGTTTAACGACATTACAGTGCTGCAGAGTTACGTGTTGCAAGGACAAGTGAGCCAGTCAGTCTGTCTGCCCGCCCGCCCGCCCGTCTGTCTGTCCGTCAGCCTGCCTAGCGGTCTGTCTGTTCGCCTGTCCGTCGGTGTGTCTGCCTGCCTGTCTGTACGCCTGACTGACTGTCTGTGTGCCTTTCAGTCTGCCTGTCTGTCTGCCTGCCTGTCCTAACCAGCTCGTCCTAACCAGTCTGACTGCCTCTTGGGCTCTGCATGGTGATTAGTGTGGACCACTGGAGCTGTTGCCATGGTAACCAGCTGCAGCAGAAACGATCACATGTTATTCGATGTGTCTGACGCCGGCAGTGGACAAACTACGGCACCAGATTACACTGAAGGAAGGACAAAAGAAAGAAGGGGTGTGGACACTGAAGGAAATCCTCCAAGAGAGGAACAAGTGATAACGTCTGAGGTGAAAATACACTAAGCCCGCATTAAAAGATGTGTTGTTCTTAATTGAACACAAACAGCAGCACATGAAAGACGCGCACACACAAACTAAGACAATATTGTGTGTGCACACATGCATGTTCTGCTATGCATGCATGAACCCACAGAAATGCGCACATGCGCACACGCGCACACGCGCACACGCGCACACGCGCACACACACACACACACACACACACACACACACACACACACACACACACACACACAGAGATAAATCTGATAGCGATGCAGCCAAACAATCTTATATTATACCACAGGCAATAAGGATCTAAATGAGATCAGCCAGGAGATCCAGCTAGCAATATTGTTAATACTGTAGTAGATACAGATGAATCAACAGGATCACATGTACTGCACTTTTTCTACTCTCATTAATCAAGTTTCCATCTACAGTTCTTATGTCAGACATATTGCATAAAAATATCGCAGGCATGATTGAAAAAGGAAGCTTCCGTGAAATATTATTAACTTTGACAGTTTGTTCGTTTCACATGGCGGTATCTTTTTGTGTCTGTGAAATTAATAACCCAAGAAATTGCAGTGGAAATAAGCCTTCATGGTCAAATACTAAGAGAACGGCTGTACATCATCGTGCATCATTGTCGTCTCGCAGTACATCTGAAGTCATGCAATGATTGTGTTCTGTGGCCTTCAAACTAGGACTAGGCCATTTGACAAATTAAAATAAGACTGTTTCTTATCCATAATGACCTCATTATGCGTCCTAATGCCACGTGCTCACAGATGGCTCAACCTACTTACTGAAATAGTCAGAACCCGAATCGTAATGCCCGTACTACCTCGCGGCAAATCCGGAATTGCAACCATGGGCATTATTCTACCGTTGATTTCTTCTATCATCTGGGCACCTCCGCCCAGCTGATTGTGCATGCAACATACCATGCATTTATATCTTTGTCCTGTTTTGTGGAGTTCCTGTCTGAGAAGGTGATATGACACGAGCCCTTCTTGCTGTAAGTGTTCTTCGTTGTGGTTGCATAAGGGCAAAAACGGGTGGGAAATCAGTGGGGAGAACTGAGAAGTATTTGATACACTGCTGAGTTTGCAGGTTTTCCTACTTACAAAGCATGTAGAGGTCTGTAATTTTTAGCATAGGTACACTTCAACTGTGAGATCCGGAAAATCACATTGTAGTGTTGCATGACAAAAGAAAAGCAAAACTTAATATTGGGTACAGAAACCTTTGTTTTCAATTACAGAGATCATACGTTTCCCTGTAGTTCTTGACCAGGTTTGCACACACTGCAGCAGGGATTTTGGTCCACTCCTACATACGGACCTTCTCCAGATCCTTCAGGTTTTGGGGCTGTCACTAGGCAATACGGACTTTCAGCTCCCTCTAAAGATTTTCTATTGGGTTCAGGTCTGGAAACTGGCTAGGCCACTCCAGGACCTAAGATGCACCTTACGGAGCCACTCCTTAGTTGCCCTGGCTGTGTGTTTCGGGTCATTGTCATGCTGGAAGACCCAGCCACACCCATCTTCAATGCTCTTATTGAGGGAAAGAGGTTGTTGGCCAAGATCTTCGCGATACATGACCCCATCCATCCTCCCCTCAATACGGTGCAGTCGTCCTGTCCCCTTTGCAGAAAAACATCCCCAAAGAATGACTCCATGCTTCACGGTATGGATGGTGTTCTTGGGGTTGTACTCATCCTTCTTCTTCCTCCAAACACGGCGAGTGGAGTTGAGACCAAAAAGCTCTATTTTTGTCTCATCAGACCACATGGCCTTCCCCCATTCCTCCTCTGTATCATCCAGATGGTCATTGGAACATTTCAGACGGGCCTGGACATGCGCTGGCTTGAACAGGGGGAGCATGCATGCACTGCAGGATTTGAATCCATGATAGCGTAGTGGGATAATAATTGTTTTCTTTGAGACTGTGGTCCCACCTCCCTTCAGGTCATTGACCAGGTCTTGCCGTGTAGTTCTGGGCTGATCCCTCACCTTCCCCATGATCATTGATGCCCCACGAGGTGAGATCTAGCATGGAGCCTCAGACCGAGGGAGATTGACCGTCATCTTGAACTTCTTCCATTTTCAATTAATTGCGCCAACAGTTGTTGCCTTCTCACCAAGCTGCTTGCCTATTGTCCTGTAGCCCATCCCAGCCTTGTGCAGGTCTCCAATTTTATCCCTGATGTCCCTACACAGCTCTCTGTTTTTAGCCATTGTGGAGAGGTTGGAGTCTGTTTGATTGATTGTGTGGACAGATGTCTTTTATACAGGAAACGAGTTCAAACAGATGCAGTTAATACAGGTAATGAATGGAGAACAGGAGGGCTTCTTAAAGAAAAACTAACAGGTCTGTGAGAGCCGGAATTCTTCCTGGTTGGTAGGTGATCAAATACTTATGTCATGCAATAAAATGCTAATTAATTATTTTAAAATCATACAATGTGATTTTCTGGATTTTGGTTTTAGATTCCGAAGTTTAAGTGTACATATGGTAGAAATTACAGACCTCTACATGCTTTGTAAGTAGGAAAACCTGCAAAAACTGTACATATTGGGGAAGGCCATGGTTGCTCTCTGAGAGATATAAAGAGGACTGGAAGTAGGGCTCCTGGCACCAGAGTTTGTGTCCTGTCGAATGCTGGCTCGGCTAGCGTAGGGTTTCATACAATGTGTAACATGAAGCTGCTCAAACTCTTTCTACAGATGGCCCTACCTCTTTCTACAGATGGCCCTACCTCTTTCTACAGATGGCCCTACCTCTTTCTACAGATGGCCCTACCTCTTTCTACAGATGACCCTACCTCTTTCTACTGATGGCCCTACCTCTTTCTACAGATGGCCCTACCTCTTTCTACAGATGACCCTACCTCCTTCTACAGATGGCCCTACCTCCTTCTACAGATGGCCCTTCCTCTTACTACAGATGGTCATACCAATGTCTTCTCCAGCTGCTAGTAGGTGTACATAAAATTATACTATTTGCAATCTGCGGTGCCAAAAAGCTAACTAGCTAACCACACACATGTTTAAAAGCTACAAATGGTAAGGCTTTTTCTGTTCTCGATATGTTGTAATGCATTCACAATGCTGCAAGCAAAATCTCCACATACAGCAGATATATCCGATCTCCAGCAGCATCTGAGAAAGTGCCAACTCGTTCCAATGAATCCAGACTCTCCATGTTTCCTTTATAAGACACAATTCAATGTGACAAAAACAGCAAAAATAGGAAATGGCAGCATGTTCCATCTGGGAGAGTCTCTGACAACATGATTACAAAACGTCAAACAGAGCGCAGGAGGGATATTGTACTAAAATGAGCTCCTTGCACATAGTGCCCTCTGAGTGGCAACTCCTTAAATGAGGACAATGGAGACATGACAGCCCTGTTACTAAACACACACAGCCAGCAAAACTGGACTCTCACTAAATGACTACCTCTAACCCCAGAGTGCCTGACATGCCCATTCCAGTTAAAATCATTATAAGAACTTGACCGCTGCAAATATCATAAATGTGATTGTGTGAAGGTCCTGAGAGCAATGGTAGCTGGTTACCTAATTACTGGTGTTAAACACCTAACATGTCTTCATTCCATTTGCACCATTTTAATCTCTAGACATACAAAAAGTAGAATAATAGGATTTCAAGAAATGTGCGCTAAATCCTTATTTAACATTTAACAAGTATTGAAGGTGTACAGACTTCAGTGAGTGGGTGAAAAAATACCCGGAGAATCTCAGCCTCACTTATGGGTTTTAATTAGATATTCTGGGGCGTGAATTTTTGTAATGCTGATGGATGGGACTTTAAGTGACAGCTCTGTCACTGTTCCGGATGACAGGAGATTGACTTGATGTCGGGTGCCTGTCAATCCCTTTCTCGCTGCAGCCGACGTGAAGGCTCGCTTCAAAATGGAGCAATCGACACAAACTGGGAAGCACTCATCCATGCAGACGTACAGCACCGGCCCTGAGATTCTGAGAAGAACCATATCAAAGTGCCATTGATGACAATGCCACTACTACAGTCAATACCGCCACCACTTAGGAATAGGTCCACAGACTCCAGAATTATGTAGTCAATTCAACTAACAGTTTCCTGGCCAAGAATTCTCTGCTCTTTAGGCAATTCAATTAATGGGGTCGATACTTGTATGGTCCTAGGTGCCACTATACCGAAAGGAATTACATTGTGTCCCAGTGTCCGCATTTACTTCAGGCACTACTTTTTAATTCAGAGTATCTTGCCACACAGAACTTTTCATTTTCAATCTAGATTGGGCTCTTAAACTCTAAACTCTGGTTGGGGCAAACAGCTTGTTCATCCTGTGTTCACTGACGACGGTCTGCAATTCCATTTATATATAACTGAGTCTGGGATAAAATCCTATACCCGCGAACAAGCTCTGACTGCTCAGTAAGCTGGCACAGTCAACAGTGCATCTTCATTGGCTTAGACAGAATCTCTTGAATTTGAAGGCTATCTGATCCGGTTGATTGACATATCTGTAGGCTATGTAAAAGTTGCTTGTAGCTATCCCACTGAAGTGCTGGCCCTTGATCTATAGTCATGCATTTTAAGGGTTTGTGTTTGTATCTGATCCTGTTTTTTTACAGGCAAAATGTAATGGCCAATTATTTCCAAAACGGTGCCGTGACTTATTACAAATATAATAAGTTAAAGCTAGAATAGAGCTAGCTTGCCACTGGGCTGTAATGTAAAATTGGAGGAGATTTAAGGAGATTCTTCTCTGGAAACTTATTTCAGGATCAGGATGTAGTGAAGTGCACTTAGCATCCAAACAGGTGCAAATCTAAATCCCTCTGCTTCTACTAGAATGTAAGGGACTCATTATCCCATTTCTATTCTGTGTAAAGCATTTTGTGTAATTGTACTAGAAAAGCGTTGTATACTGTATATGTAAAGTTATTATTATTATAAACAAGATACAAGATACAGGACACTGACCGAGGTAAACTCCATTCGGCTTGGTTCGGTTGTGCTTGGCCAAATGGCATAACAATATATACATCAACGTACGCACAACGTCAGCTAATTGACCAAAACCTCCATGGAGATGTTTTGTCTCAGATAACTTCTGAGTTGAAAACAAAATCAATGGGCAGCATGTACATTCAAATGTAGTCTTCTCAACAATCTGTCTTGTGATGAAACTTTCAGGCAAACTTTTGGACATGACATTAGAGATGACATTAGAGATTACATTAGACATGACATTAGGCATGACATTAGGCATGACATTAGAATATTCCACTGTGATTCCGAAAGTATTACCCTCCCAGTGGCCCATACCATATGTCATTTGTGTAGATTGAAATTACCCCTGTGCATGTAAATCATTCCATGGCCTCTTACATACGAACCAAATTAAAGCACGGTGACTCCGCCACAACCAGATTCCAGAATAACAACACATAGAAGCTAGAGGATAAATGACAAGTCAGGCCTGGCTGAGATGCTTCACCAGGACAGCAGAGGCATTAAAGATGGAGTTTTCCATTGAACTTGATTTTCTAGGCCTAGACCAGGCTTAATCTGTGTCTGTGAAACCAGCCCTTAATGTCTAAATTTAGCCCTAACCCTAATTTTAACCTCAAGTCAGATAAAGCTCTTTTTTAAAGTGGGGATTGGCCAAATGTCCTCACTTCACATTATATTCCTTATTTTACTGTTGTAGTCAGCTATACAGAAACTAACACATGCATGTTCTTAAGCACACACACAGACCCACACATTCTCTCTCTACAGTATCAAAGCAGATCAATTCCCTTTTTCATAAAATTTTTTTAAACCACAACCTCTACAGTGAGTAGAAAAAAAACTCCACTTCAAACTCCACAGGCTCCCTGTCCAATTACACACTAAATCACTGGCTATTTGTCTGACTATTGATTGCTTGGAGATATTTGATTGCAATGTCTTGTCTCCATTCTCTTTTCAGGACATCAGATTCTGATTGAGAAGGCCAACAAAAGCCTGGGAGATATCCCTGCTTTTACTACAAAGCAATATCTAACCCCACGCTATCCGATTCCACCAATTCAAATAGCAGTAGTTGAGGGAATGTTGGCACAGTTTGATAATGAATACTGATGCCATTTCCAAGTGTAACACAATCACATGCAGCAACTTCAAATGGAGTTCCCTTTAACACACAGCGAAGGGCAAAATAAATCTCCTTCCATATCAATGGTGGCTATGCATAGGGACACATTTTGTGTGCGATGACAGTGGGGAACAGCATGTAGAGTGAAACATTACATTGCCACTGCTGGGAGACAAATACAATTTCTCTGTAATTTCAGCTTTGTGCTTCATTGACTTGTATAATCCAAAGTCACGTTTTTGTCTACAATTTTGTCTCAGTTATTTCCATTGTGCTGTTCCTGGAACCATAGGGAACAATTTTAGAGACTGTTTTATGAAAATGAGTTTGGGAAGCACTCCCCAAGAGTCTGACAATATCCAGGAACAACGACAGGGAATTAAATAGGACTGTCAATTAATAATTTGTTTACTATATTTGGCAACAACATTATTGGAAATATTCAGCAGGTTCGCGCATCACTAAACAAATAGGTGTAAACAGGACAAACAGAAACACTGCCAAACACACACTTGCAAAGACATACACACACACACACACACACACACACACGCACGCGGATGCAGAACCCGGTTTGCAGACGACCACACACACACACACACACACACACACACACACACACACACACACACACACACA